>JAPYYZ010000913.1:0-18626 GCA_030522705.1 Eretmocerus eremicus
GACGAGGCCCTCGCTGCTCGTCTCGTCCTGCAAAAGCCGGAATTCAGCCATTACGCCGTCCGCCCGTCGACTGGCCCATCTCATCTCGGCCGTATCGCGGGAGTCGCTCGATCGAAACTCCTGCTACGACTCCAATTATATTCTTACTCACGCACCGAGCGGTACAAGGGCGAATGGCCCCTCGAACACGCCATCCCACGAGATGGGAAAGCGCTCGGGCTGAACTTGCGTGCGCGAGCGGCCGAGCCGATTCTCGGATCGTTGGGAAAAGCGCTACCTCGGTGGGCGCGCGCGGTGCTCGCCCTGACGATGGGCTTCCGGCGAGCGAAATGTCGCGCCGGCGGACGCTCCTTGATACCCGCGACGCATCTGTCACGCGAACGCGCCCAAGGATTTTCATTACTCTAATATACGTCGTTGATGTTACGCCAGAGGCGAGCTTTACGGCTATTGGCGTGACGGGTGAGCTTGAGAACGATAATTGAGCTTGTGCGTCGAATTAGATGTAAAATGTATCGTGCGAATTCTTCTTTTTTGCGGTCGAAATGCATCACAAGGACGTCAATAGCGAAAACTAAAAATTTTTGTGTGGCCGAGAGCGCGACACTAAATATAGCCATTTTTAAAACGAGACTGAGATTCAATGTGGTCAAGAAGAAAATAGTTCAAGAGATCAATCTAATATCCAATTGAACGAGTTGTTATAAAATTCGGTAATGAAACATGGCGAGGTTGACGGCCGAGATGAACAAAAGTGTAGCATGCCACTCGCACATGAATCAAATTTTTGAAGCGCGCAACGATTCAACGGCTCGAATTTGCTCGTACTCGCGGACGAAACAAAAATATTAATTAGATTTTGAAACTCCATTCCGAACATGCAAAGCTAGCGCGGGCCAGCGTTTCCGCGCGCGAGCGAGGCAACGCTCGCCGGCGATTCACTCTTCGATATTGCTCTTTTTCCGCCATGGGGCAGAAATTTGAAGAAGTTATCGCGTGCCGAGCGGGCATTAGCCCTCGGCCGGGTTGCGGTATTCTAATTTGAAACTGTCATGCTCGCCCTTCTTGAATTTCAAAATAATTAAAAAATGCCGAGAACGTGCAATTTACAACGCTATCTGCAGCCCCGGGCACACGAGGAGCTCGAGTACATTACGGCCTAATTAGTCTCTCTCTCTCTCTCGACTGCGGCACTCGGTTGGCGGGATTAGATAATGATCAGAGCGAGCGCGAGTCGCGCAGGAGCTCCCGAAAACCGGGCACCGGGCGTAAAGTACTCTCTATCAAAGCGAATTAAAAATTTCGGCTCCCCGCTGGAAATTCCCGCTACGGCCGCTGGCAATCATCGTCATTATCGTGCATGGTTGAGCACCTCGGACTTGACCTCGCTGACGGCGGCGTCCAACTCGTCGGGCTGTTGCTGACTCCGATGGTGGTTGGTCGAGTGGCGTCGAGAGTTGGCCAGGCCCTCGGAGGAGTAGTGGTGCGGGTCGGAGTCGGCCGCGGCGCCCAGCGGTGGCGGCTCGCCCTCGTCGAGGCAGGCCCTCTTTGCGTCGCCCTGCTCGGGGCATAACGAGGGGCAATGCTGATTATGCAAGCTACATACGAGGCTCCGATGCGCATAAAATGTAAAAGTAAAAAAAGATGCGCGCGCGCGAGCAGCGGCAGCAATGACGGGCGAAGCAAGAGAGGCGACGAGCGGCAAGGGCCTCCCTCTCTGACTTACCTTGACCGGAAGCGCGGTTTGCTTCCTCTTCCGTTCCCTCTCCTTGTGGTGTAGACTCGCCGCCGCCTCGGCGCTCGCCTTCGCTGCTCGGGCCTCCTCGGCGTGCTGCCTCCTCTCCTCGCTCCGCTGGCTGTCTGTAAAATTTTAAATTACGCTGTATACGAGCAGTATGAGAATACTCGGATATACGCGTACGATGCCATAACCGCGACTACACCATGTGGACATTCACTCTCGGTGGGCCGACAGCTACCGTTTGGTCGCCGAGGGGCATTTTTTACTCCTTCAAAATTTCATATTCCGCGTGGCTGTCACGAAGAGGCTATTGTGTTTCGTTTGAAAAAAGAAATCTGTCAGCCGGTGCCGTGGTGGAAGAACTTTGGAGGTCCTTAGATTCATTCGAAGCAAAATACAAAGACTCGAGAGACATGGAATCGGAACAAAAGTTTAAAAAGATACAATAGTCATACAAATGAGCTACCACCACTCGAGTTAAGAAGTTTCGGATTAAGAATGCCCCGTCAGCGAACTGAGATGGATCTTCCTCGAAATTATCATGTCAGGGTTCATTTGCATTATTCATGCAATGCACAAGAATTCATAAATCGGGCTAAAATGAAAGAAATCGAAGATTATCATCCACGATGATCGCCACAAAGTTTTACTGGAGCTGTTGCGCGCGAAGAAAATACGCTTGCGATAAACAAAAACATGTTGACAAAATATCCTCTGATAATGAGTATAATCATTACGTAAGAGGCGCGAAATGGAATAAGCGACAGACAACCCAAACAACAATATAAATAAAAATGAGTCGGTCTCAAATGGGGCGTCTTGTACGCCGTGGCTCCAATTACATTTCCGCGAAGACGAGTCGGCGAGGGTTCACTTGTGGAACATACAGAGGGGGTGTCGTGTTGCCGATGAACTCTGCGGCGCCTGACACTTTTCTGCGTGCGCGTATTCTTTCACTCCTTTTTTTTATCGGGCACGGATCGAGTAAAAGTAGAATCCACTTACATTTTGCCTCGATCTCCTCGTCGTCGAGCAGCAACGACACCACCTCTTTTGGCTTGAGCGTATCTGGCTTGAAATTGCCTCCGCTAATGACCATTCGCTGGATCTGAAGGGAGGGAACCAAATAACCTTAATTGACGGCAAAAAATTGGTGGATTGGACATTCGGATGACTACGAACCTCGCTCTTTTCTCGCGCCCTCTGCAGAATTCGTTCCTCAATGGTACCTTTGCAAATGAGACGGTAAACAGTCACCTGTTTAGTTTGGCCAAGCCTGTGTGCTCTGTCCATCGCTTGTTGATCCACGGTAGGGTTCCAATCGCTATCGTAAAATATCACCTGAATTTGGAAAGAAAAAATATGATATCATCAATTCCACGCTGAGTTTCTGTGATGTGTTGAATTGCTCAAATAAATCCATCTTTTGAATATTCGTTCATTTTCAGAATATTAGAAAACTGATTGAGAACGGTGACTTGGAGTGGAAAAGCACCACTGTAATACTTATACCGCACCGGAGTTAAAATTGGAATTAATAAGCAGAGCTCACATACCGTGTCGGCAGCGGTCAGATTAATCCCTAGGCCTCCAGCTCTGGTGCTCAAAAGGAACACGAATATATCAGCCCTGAAACATAAATTATCGAGATTTCAATTCACATTGGTGACATTGTGTAACAAGAAAACTTGAGGAGTATTCTCGCTCAAGGTTATCGAATCAGTAGATAAAAATCGCATCCGTGAGAATATTCACCAATAGTTGGGACGTAAGTTATTGTTACTTATGACGAAACTTTATGGAATACAAAATTTACACTACAAAACAGCACGATTTCAAGGCATCTTTTAATCAAGTAAAACAAAATATGCTCACCGTTTCTGAAAGTCTGCTACCATGTCTCGGCGATCAGAAATTTTAGATGAACCATCCAGCCTCATGAACGTGTGTTTCCGATGATACATATACTCCTGTTTCAGAGACATAAAGATTTGAGTTATTTTTTACACATTAATTCTAAAACTGTATTATATATAAAAACTTACCTCAAGTAGATCGATCATCTTTGTCATCTGTGAGTATATCAAGACCCTGTGGCCTTGCTCTTTTAATCGCTTCAGAAGATTGTCGAGAACAGTCAGTTTTCCAGCGTCTGTTACCAAAGTTTGTTTATCTGAAAGAATTGCATGAAAAGTTATTTTCGACATTCCGCGTGGATGCACACTCAAAGATACATCATGAATCATTACGAAAAAAACAAAATTTCCTCGGTGATCCGTACATAGTCAAGAAGTGAGAGGGTGGAAACTAGATTCGCTTATAAAGTACTTTCAAAATTGAAAAACTGACATTGTTTTAATACATCACATTTTTGAGTATTTGGACAAAGATCGTCCTTTAAGAATGACTTATGGGTTGGCACACCTTAACCCTTTGCGGCCTCGTTTGCCGCATGGTGGCTAATATATAAGCCACCTAATTTTACCTCAAATTGTTCTAATTTTGAGTTTCTTTAGAGGCTATTTCAAGTATTTTCATTGGGTATTCTCGGTGATTAACTCGAATAATAATTAAAGAAGGGTTTTGTACCGCTCTAGAGTTGATCTTTGTCTAGAGTTATCTAATAATAGATTTAAATGAACATGAAAAGAGAAGAAAACTTGAGATGATCTCAGATTATCAATCAGCGGCCCATAAAACCATACTACACAAATTTTCATGAGGATTCGTGCCTTAGGAAAATGTGTGCCGCAAAAGGTTAAAATATTTTCTTATCACATCGCATTGAAAGAGCAGAATCATACGGTGATTGGAGATGTAAATCGAAGATGAACCAAAACGCATACTCATCTCGTAACAGTCACAGAAAATTCTGATTCACCTATTCATGAATTTCTAATAGTCAAGATCACAAGAGCCTCTACGAATCATCCATCAATCTGATAACTTGTAAAGGGCAGATATATACACCTTCTCAAATACTCGGACAAGTTAGGCATGAAGTTAGAATGGGCATACACGCACGTAAATTGAACGGAGTCAGGATTTCTACCTTTTAAAGGTTGACAAATTTGGAGAAGAGCAAATTTGGACAAGCGCGATGTCTCGCTGAGATGGTTTTCGTCACACATCATACAACATTTCATAGTGGTAAGACCGTCTACAGGCATAACATTCGGAGCTCATACCATCCCGGGGTAAAAATAAATGCACTGTGTTCATATAGGATCATAGGTTCACGAAACCCATAGTCATGTATGAATACCTATGACTTGGAACCAGTGTTTCGTAGGTTGTCATGGGTGGTCATAAGTTTTCGTAAAGATTCCCCGCACAGTAGGTCGTCACAGGTTCTCATAAAATAGTCGTAGGATTCCACAGTGATCCACCAAAAAGACTAATGAAAATGTCTTGTTCATCACAGCAAGTACTATATACGATTATTTTCGAGATCCTTACTCCGCAAAGTATTTCACTAGCAACGAGTAGAAATAACTTTGACCAAACAAAAATAGTGTCATACTCCGCGAGTTTGGAATAGCATCCTTTGCCATCGAATACGTCTAAATGTGCACCAAGCACGAGGCCATTTTAACCCGTTTTCGAAACTTTGAAATTCTGAAAAAAATATCCAAATCAAGACTTGCGGCTTTGAAAAATTTCCTGCTCTCATTAACATGATGCACCTGAAAACCCCATCGCGCAGGTAGTCGCCACTATCGTCAAATAGCCAGACCGTGAAAAGTGTCCAAATTCCCCCGGACCACCTTACTTATTTCATATGCCTTGTCGGAGAGGCTCGCACGTCACCTCAAGATAGTCAAATAAACTTGGGGATTTTCTTCGTCGGATTTCAATGAGTAGAATCCGGCACAGACGTAAGATTTTGGAAGTCTTCATGATGGTAGAATTTTATCTAATATGAGTAAATATGTATCCGAAAAAAGAAACTAAATTACAGTCATAATCTATCACATGGAAGAAATGGAACGTCTCCACTCCGGCGAGTCGATGGCGTATAAATAAGCCAACAATATATTTTTGGTAGCAATCCGATTCATTTGTAAGCTGACGAACAATGCGGGCATGAATTATATCGTCATTTCGTCAGGATCTGCTTGATAAATTAACAACAGAGTTGCAACCGACATGCAAATATATGAAATAGAATGTCTCGTGTGATGCGTTATTTCATATACTTGAAAATCTAAGAGATTGTATGCTGTGCTTCTTATTTTCGTTAACAAAGACGAAAACCATGACTGTGACAAAATGGAATCGATGCGTCAATGCTCAGGTGTCAACTAAATATAGTGAAATCTCCCTATTGGGACACCTTCATAATGCGCACATCTTTACATCGAGGACACTTTTTTGCAACCGTGGGTGTCCGCCTTGTGTAGGTTATATATTTATCAAGTGCGCGAGCCGGGGAACATCTTAAAATAAACTCCTATCAAAATGTCATTTTAGATAAAACGGGAACTAGACGAGTGTATCATGACGCAAACCATACTTTAATTTGAATCTATAACTTCTCGTTCCCGATTGAGAATAAATGATGGATTAACTTCTTGATCTTGGAATATAAAAGCATTTCACCATCTGTAGAGAGTGATTTTTTCACTCGCCTTTGTCCTCCAAGATCAAGTTCATCCATCATCTAACCATAATATTAGCCATTGAGTTCTTTGCTATCTAAGATGAGATGTCTCTGAGTTGTATTCGTTTGAGAAAGCTGATGTTGTCAATCCTCTTATTTTGGATTTGATTATTCATTCCTGAATCAAGAGCGTATCTTCGACTTTGCCTTATGCAATTGAAAAAATGAATAATTACAGCAGAACGTAAAAACGACTTGAACGAAACTCTCCGATTGACTAGACATGTCGTTCCAACACTCTGCTGGTCTTTTCCGATGCATTCAATACCTCCTGCACCCTTCCCAAGAACATGCTAGGAATGAGGACTTAACGATACCTTTGAGTTCACTCTTCAATGAACAAAACCAATCACCTGCTCTTTGTCTCATTGTAGGTCGAAGGAACTTTAAGTACATCATAAGCTATGGGAAAGGTGTATGAGTTAAGAAAGAAAAAATAAGTAAAACAATTCCCGAGCAAAATTTTGCACAATAGGCCTTTGATAAAATAGCCATTGTAAAATATTGAAAAACGTCCCACCTGGTACAATGATGTTCGACCACCCATTCAGCGGCCTACAAGCAGTCAATCCTCCGACTTGTTGATACGAAAATTGGGTCGGTAAGATGGCGCGTATATTTACACGATTTTCGAGGGTAGAATGAGTTAAATCACAGCCGAGCCAAAGAATTTTTTTAACAAACGAGTCCCCGGACTCTTCATGCCTCTTCCATGCACGGGCAGCAGAACTATGGCTAATGTAAATACTTCTCGAACTGGTCCTAACCTGAGGAAGTTGATTTTTTAATGAACTCAATTCTCGCATCCGGCTTCATTTTTGCCAGTAATTCCAACCTTTTATCAAGGGGAATTCCTGTATAATTCTATAATTACACTTGTATCAGAAAAATTTACCTTAGGAATTCTATCACAAAGAAATTTTGGCAGAGGCGTTTGTTGACAGTGTCTCAAAATAGCAGGCCTTGGAGTGTGTGGGTGCTCAGGCAGTAATGAAACCTTTAAATCTTCACCCTGCTCCACCTTGACAGAGCAACTCGATTTTAAAAGTTTGATGGGTTGATTAGTACTTTTACTACTACGAAGTATTCGATGAGCCATTGTTTCTGGCACAAAATGAATGGAATGAGTTGTGTGAGTATGTACAGGTTCTCCATCCAAAATATTTTTCGTAAATATAAGATCCCTTGTGACTTGCTCGGAGAATTTCGATCCGTTTGTCAAAAGCCACATGACATTGGAAGGTATTGTATTTTCGGACCAGTCCTCCCAGAAAGCTTTGTTTATCACGAGCTTTGCCGTCTTCCATGCATGACAAAACCTGAATAGATCAAGAGAATAATCATTGTTCATCTTTGTTAGTGAAAAAATATTTGTTGATAGTAAATATCTTACCAAGAAAGTACCCCTTGAGTGAAAAAATTATTAAGCTCCTTAGGTGATAAATTACTGAATCTACTGAAGGAGAAACATGCCCTTGATTCGTGATCTTCACCAAACAATGAACGATGAATATACTCAGTCGCGAATATGAACAATTTATTATACAGTATATGGTCTTTGGACGGCAAGGGCGGGCCAATGACGCCTTTTTTGTACAAGAGAGACGGTAGCTCCAGGGGCTCTGTTTTCATGAAATAAGGGGATTTTGCATCCCTACGCTCAAAGAGCTCTGGATGATTACAAACCTGAAATAAAAAGTACAGAGCAATTTTTAATAAAATAAATTTGACTACACGAATTCTGAAGAAATAGACCATAACTTACTTTTCTAAATTGCATGACTAGATTCATCAGATTTGATGTAAAGTTCTTATCGTTAGATGCACTATCGCCGACTGAATAATGAAGTAGGTCTTCAATCCTGATCTTCTTCTTCAAGGCTGTGAGATGATCAAGTGTCAAAGTCTGACTGTAGTAACAGATATCACACGTAGACGTGGGAGATATAGATTGTGAGTTCAGTCTGCAACTGCAAAGGCGGTCTTTCGAGTTTACATGAGAGTGAGAGAAAAGGGAGATTTGAGAATCGCATACTTTTCTTAACTAAACTCCGCAAGAACCTATCGTAACTCTTTAGGCTTTCATTTTTTTCTCTTGAAAGGACAAATAAGTGAATATGCGAATGAGAGAGACAGAGTTGCGACAGATTTCCGCAGAGTTTTTGCAAAAAACCTACGTCATCCTTACATTGAGCTCCCATCTCTCTATCTCACTCGGAAGACCATTCCAGCAACACGGAACCCGTAGTCTATGCTTCCTATGTCTATGGTATCACGAACCTGAACTCAAAAAGACTTCTTACCTGTGTAGAGGAGTTTTTGTCTCGTTGTGAGAGGACAGTACACCATAATTTCGATCTTATCAGAAAGTTCATTTTCAACATCTTTCTTTATCCTCCTCAACATGAACGGTTTGAGAATCATATGCAATCGTGAAAGGTGCTCTGAAATGGTATGATCATCGATCGATTGCTCCAAGGTTATCTCAAGAAATGAATTGATTGTACATACTTTCATCAATTCCAGTTTTATTCTCTGCATGGCTTTCAATTTCTTTGGAGAACCAATCATTGAACTCGTCATGAGAATCAAAAAGAGTGGGCATAATGAAATGAAGAAGAGCCCACAGTTCAGCCATGCTGTTTTGAATTGGAGTTCCACTAAGCAATAAACGATTGCGACAGCTGAATCCTAATAACAGCTTCCATCTCATACTGAAATTCGAATAATGCAGTACAATGGAGTGGCCGAAGAGAACAATTTTGTGACTGAAACTAGAAAAAAAAGTTACCTGCTGGTGCTTTTGATAGCTTGAGCTTCATCAAGAATCATGTACTGCCATTTTATCCTATTGAAATACTTATAATCAGTTATGACCAACTGGTAACTCGTGATTACAACGTGAAAAGATGCTTCCTTTGTATGTAAGTCCTTAGTATCCCAGAATTGTCGCAAGATTTTGCGTTCTTGAGGATTACCCCAATAGGGTACAACTTTGAATACTGGGACAAATCTTGCCATTTCTTGTTGCCAATTGTGTAATGTTGAGGCGGGAGATATTATCAAAAACGGACCCCACACCGCTAGAAAACGAAATCGCGTTAGAACATCTACGTTGTTAACTATGATTAGAAAAATGAACAACTTACAATATTTTTCAGCAATATGACACAAAAAAGCAATTGACTGAACAGTCTTTCCCAATCCCATTTCATCGGCCAGTATTCCACTGATACCCTAAAGATTCAATTAATCAATAACTCGGTTGCTAATTGAGTTTCCAAAGTTTGAATAATGTTGCCAAAAGGATACTAACTTGATCATATAAATTAGCTAACCAGTTCATGCCTTTCAACTGATAACCTTTCAGGCTTCCTTTAAAGATTGAAGGTTGAGGATGCTCAAGATTCTCAGGTGTGTCACACAATCTCAATTCTTGATTAGTAGACGGATCAAATTGACGGGTTTTTGCTTTTTCAGAATCAAAAGCATCCATAGCATTCTTTTTAGCCTTTTGTTTCATAATTTCACTGCGATAGTAGGTATTTAATAACTATCCAAGAATTATTACTCAAGTATATGTAAGCAAAAGTTTTTTGTAGAAACACACACCTATCATAGTCATCAAGTCCAGCTAGTCTTGGGTTTTTTTCTTCGTCCAACTGATTAAGAATTCGTAACTGCTCTTCTGGTGATGCTTTACCCAGTTTTCTAGACATAAAATGGGCATACAACTCCGTTTGCGTGATTAGGAAATTTAATTTCCTCTGTTGACGTTTCGCTTCAATCAATTCGACGTCTAATTTTCGCTGCTCTTCAGCTTCTTTCTCCAATCGTTTCCTCGTTTCTCTTTCAACCCGATCATAACGCTTCCAATATGATTGCATTTCTCTAGTAAGCCTCTTTGCCCTCCATACCGTTTCTTTCATGTTTTTTTGTGACTGCAATACACATATTTTATTATAAATAGATCAATTGAAAATCCATTTTGAGTACCGAAAAAAGAAACGAATCTTGCCTGCATAGCTTTCTGTCTCCAATATTTCATACAATGTTGGGCGACTCTCTTACAACTGATGAGCATCTCTTTATGATTGTTGATCTTAGCTCTCTGAACCTTGCCAAGTTCTTTCTTAGCCATCATCATCCAAATCTTACGTCGCCGCATTGCCATCACTTCTGGACTTTTATTGTTGTGCTTTTTTCTACCTCTACCTCTTCCTGGATGCTTCAGAGATATTTCTAACGCCGATTCATCATATTGATCTTCTTGGGGTTCATCTTTGACCCACCTTCCATCAGAATATTTCTTATCCTAAGAGGATGTACGACATTAATGAGATACTCTTTAGAACGATTTTTAAACATGATTGCAAATTATATTACCTTTTCATCTTGAGAGAATTTGTGATGATCTGTTTTTTCTTTCTTCACTTTAGGTACTTTCTTGTCGACTTTTTTCTCTTTCTTCTTTTTATCACCAACAATAAGTTTCTGATGCTCTGGGAATCTATCATAATTCGACAGCAGCCCAGCCCCGTAGTATTGATACTGTATATTCTGTAGAGAAAAGTTAATGGATAGATTAGGCAAATAAAAGAGGTATACATCCAATATTCAATTGATGGAACGAGTAGACATACTTCAGGTTTTTGATAAAATCGAGTTTGATACTTCTTCTTCAGCATGTGGAATTTTACCATATCCTGAAAATCTTCCTCAGTTATAGAGCGATCCGAGTCTGATCCAGAGGAGCTATCGGAGCCATCACTTAGCAAGATATCCTGCAGCCATCGTCTGTCTTCCCCAACGTTACTCATGTTGTACAGTCTCAACTTGTTATTCCTCTCCTCTGCAATGGAGTTGACAACATTGATTATTTTTAGAACTTAATAAGACTCATGCACATGGATTATCTACGTACCTTCTTTCTGTGAAATCATTTCATTGAGGTCATCATCGGACTCTGCAGACTCATCTTCGGAAGACTCGTTCTCCTCACTGGAAGTAAAACAAGGCTCGTGGGACTAGGAGAAGACTCGTGATAACAAAAGATTGGGAAGGAGCAATACCTGATCTGATCTTGAAAGAGTTGGCTGGTCTGATCTAGGAATGGCTGCACATTGAGGCTGCGTTCCAAGCGCTGCAGATGCAGCGGGGCAGCCATCTCAGCCTCCAGTCCCATGGTTCGAGCAGCTCGGTCAGTCATAACAGCAGGCTCCCTGGAACGACACACAAAGTGACAGACCTGTCAGCAACCACTGGGCTCATCGGTTCACAATCACACGTGTGTCCACGAGGCTGTCATCGCCAAAAAGCACCACAATCACGAGCCGGGTGCCCGAGTCGAGCAGACAGGTTATCTCGCGGTCACGCGGAGCGCGTACCGAGCAGACGGCTCGAGGGCAGGCGTCGCCCGGGTGTTACGTAAGGCAGTGGGGGGCGGCACGGGTGCATCGGGCACCGGCGGCTGGACGCGGGGTACGTCACCAGGTGTATACGACCGTGGTCACCAGGTATTGCCGGGGGAGCGGAAAGATCGTCACCTCGGCGGGGCTGGCTCAGGGGCTGCGGCGAGGAAGAGCTGCTGCTGCGTGTTGTCGCTCATTTATCGGCCGGCCGGGCTGGGTCGGGCACTCGACGCGGCATGACGACGCGAGCTGGGCGAACGGCAGACTCGGATCGAGAGCGGATATCGCGGATGTTGCTCGCGTTCGGCGCATAAGCGCAAAACGAGGCATTTTCAGAGCGGCCGTCTGCCGGCGGCTGCTCGGCCACCATGTTTGTTTTCAGTAGGTGGCGCCACCTTCGCCAATGTGTTCTCTTCTCCGCGTGGCTGGACAGCCGGTGCCGGTGCCGGCTCGCCTCGCGGCTCGCTCGATCGGCGGACGTCTTCGCCGGGCTCACAGATTTATTTAGGTTCGATTCGACTAATCCTAGCCTGTAATCTCTGGTAAATTAAAATTTGATTAATTTTGGGTTCCAATTAATTTTAAATTGATTCGTTGAGGGATTTGGTTCATTTTCTTGTACAGAAAACCAAAGTTTCGCCGCTAAACAAGCGAGTAGGGAGAGTTACATAGACTCAATCACCACAAAATGAAGATTGACTATTTTTGAGTCAAAGTTCTTGATTGGAAGATCTCTGATATATATCGTACCATATTTCTCGTCTTTGAACCATCAGTTTTATATACCAAAGACTGAAGCACCGTGAAGCAAGCGAAAAAATTGTCTGGATATGCTGGATCAAAACGGTATTCGACTCGGTTTGAGGTGCGGCTGTCCCGACAGTATTATGATCCTTTCCATTTGTCCACCTCTCCTGTTTTACTCAATTGTCAAACATTCGTGTACTCAGTCCACGATGGGCCCATTTATTCTGGCTTCTAGAAGGCATTGACGATACAAATTCTCCAGCATAACGTAATGGGTGGCTTGCTATAACTACTCGTCCAACCCTCTACCAGTCGAAATACGAACTTATCCCGCAAAGAGCAGAATTTTGAATTTTTAATTGAATTAAGTATGTATATTCATGAAAATTCTTTGAACTAGGACGGACAAAGAGAAGCATGTCACAAGTAGAAAACACAGCGATATTTTGATTCCAAGAAATGCCGCGTAGGTGACTTCGGATCGGCTTAAACCATTCATTTTCTCATATTCCAACATAAAGAATGATAACTATGGTGTGGTCAATTTGCCCAATTTGAGCCTAATTTAGGCACTCTCGCCTGGTTTTGCTATCTTCGAAATGATAGTTTATCACTATACGTACCAAGTATGTGTTTGCTTCTTCCCTTTGTAGAACAGGCGTTGCACAGATTTCTGTTCTCTCGTCGCAAAAACGGATAGGATGCAATTTGGGAGTAGAAAAAACCACCTACCCCTGCAATCCCGGGAGAGATTCATCCTTTTGTTTTAACTCACTTGTACTCACTTTGGCAATCCTGAACCTTTTTGTTTATAATTTTCATGCACTTTGGTATTTTTCAACATTCTTTAGTTTATTTCAAACCTAATCTTGAAGCCTATAAAATGAGTTGAAATAGTTTTAATTTCCTCCGTTATCGTTTGGCTTATTATCGATTTCCGGGGAAGCAATTTTTGTGCCAAGTTGCGAGGGTGTGCAATGTGCCCGATTCCGCCACTCCCGACGATAGAGTCGAGATGTCACCGCTCATCATCACTTACTCCATCAATGGGTCTCGAGATATGTCAATATGAGTGAATAGAGAGCTGGTGTGTGATATAATACGATTGATGTGAGGATCGAGGAGCCCAGTTATCGCGATTTCACTAAAGAAATGCGATTTCTCACATCTTGCGAGTCAAATGAGGTCCTCGGGGTCGGAATTGATTATTTTTATTATTATGTTACAGTATATATTGGTATTATTATATTATATTATATTGTATTATTTTGTATTGTATTATTTTATTGCATTATTTTATTATAATAATTGATTTATTTTATCATTATTATTTTTATTGTTTAAATATCATTATCAGAAGGGGTCTCGATGAATATCAATCCGAAGAGATTTTGAGGAGCAAAGTGACTTACGAGGGGAAACATGATTGTTCAGAAAACTCCTGTGGAATTTACAAGATGTGGCAAAGTTGCCTGCCTCTCTTTCCACTTTCAAACCAACTAGTCTTTACACTTTGCTCATGAAGGTCAAAACTGATACTTTCACTTCGAAAGAAGGAGCTTCAATTCAAGTTACACTTTTCGAACTTAAATCGTTCTCTTTTGTGAATCGATGATATTTAGTTCGCAAATCGGCATTGAAGGACTAATTTTTTATTTCTTTATCAACCTCAAATTTGAGGTTGATTTATAATGAAATATCTATCCCAATTTGATCGTCGAGATCTTTATCAATGAAAAAATGCATTTGACTGACGTCGTGAAAAAAGTGCCTGGACCCAGGATTGAACTGGAAACCTCCTGCCTGGCGGGCAGATGCTCTACCATTGAGCTATATACTTTTTCACCGTGTCAGTCAAATGCATTTTTTCATTTATTAACATCTCGACGATCAAGTTGTGATCGATATTTCATTAAAAATCGAACTCAAATTTAAGGTTGATAAAGAAATATAAAATTAGTCCTCCAATGCCGATTTACAAACTATACATCAAAGAGCTTCAATGGTGTTGAGATAACGAGTCAAATAAGCGAAGGTGTGATAAAATTGGCTGGGACACATTTTCTTAGTGCACGCTCTCTTAAGTGTGGCCACTGTGGACACAATTTTGTTGTAACATACATATTTCTATAGTGTATCTAATAAATCTCAAACAAGATTTCAGAGCTCTGAATGAAAATTGTGGCCACTGCGTTACCCTTCATTTCAGCTCACATGCCAATTTTGCTCGGATTGCATTAAATCGCCTCAAGATCGACTGTACCTGGGATCCGTTGAATCCAATTCCACTCGGAAATGGATCGACGATTTTTTTTATGACGAGAAGGTTGGATTATGAGTCAAATAGAAAACTTGCTGGGAGCATAACGCAATTCACGGGATTCGGGTGTTCCAATCACGATGCAATTCTGGTTGCGTTGTTTCGCTTTTAATGGTTACTTTATGTATATTTTTTCCATTTGACTTGTGAAAAATTTGTAAAAAAGCTGATGATACGCTACGCATACAAAACTCACAAATCAAGCAAAACTCACTCATTCGTGATCCATCAATTTATGGAACTTTTGCCCGAGCACTTATGCATAGACAATTAATTTTCATTTTATCGATTGGAACTTGGATATTTGCTTCATTCAGGAAAAGACAGCGATTATTTTTTCGATAATGTCGTGCCTGCATCATTGGCCAACCATTCGTGAAGTTAAATTCCTTCTTATACCGATAATCCAACACAAATGCGAAATTGGTTGGAATAATTGGATGTCAGGATTGGGACCATTCTTGCTAAAAACAATTGAACCCCGTACAGTAAATTAGCTGCGCAAACAATCCGATGAAGGATCCATATCAAGTATTATCCGACACCGGTATCGATCTCGGTCTCGAAAGATCGGCGAGACTCGAAACGATACAGTGACTCACGATGCTGAAGCGAGGCTGATCACACGAGATCAAGAGGGCATGTCAGAGTTCTATCTCTATTGCATACTTACCAACATTGTCGAGTTTTTCAATTTTTTCGATGAATTTTCGAGGTATCGCGGATCTGGACAGTGACGCCGATTCTGAAAGTTATCTAGAACCGGCGTTACTTCCAATCTTTGCGGTATCTTGAAAATTCATGAAGAAGTTTGAACATTGGCAATTAACAATGCCGTTATCCGACATTCTATTAAGGCCTGGGACGATACTACATCGGAACGTCGAGACCCGAGAAATTCTCGTCATTGCGCACTTTTCTATGTCAATAATATCATTACCTGATCTTAGATTGAGTATTTCTTCACATCTTTCATTGGACAGAAAACATAACAAATGAAATCGATAATAAACAAAATTATGGAAATCAATTTCGATGGAACCAATGCCATCAACTCCAATCAAAATTTCCAAATGGATTCGAATATTTTCATTCATAAATTATATGTTATCATAATCATGATGTTATATGACTGAGGTGATGGATGGATGAAATTATACATGTTTATCAATGGCTGATTAGCCCGTACATTCAATAAATAAATGAATGAATAAATATGAAAAACGCCTTCGCCCCTCGAGCCTAAATGAATTATTTATAAATTCTTTAAGGATTACTGATTGACTTCAGGCTCGAACAGACAATTATTTGCAAATTATTCTCCCGGTATAATCGATTTCTGTTCTTAGATTTCCGAAGAAATCAACTTGGCAATCATCTGTTCAAACTATGAAAAAGTAGGAAATAATTACTTGATCTCATTATTTTTCATAAAATAATGTCACAACCTGTTTTTGATAGTCAATTACATCCAGTATTACCAAGGTTAGACTTAGCCATTAATGAGTTCAATATGCCCCTTATTATCAAGTGATATCAGTGGATAGTAGTTATGATCTTTCAGTTCATCAACGCTTACGATATTTTCTGGAAGAGACCGAGACGAGACCCAAGACGAGATGATACTGACATTACGCTGTCTCCAGACATGCAGATTTTTATGATGAATGTGACCGAGTATATCCGACGGTGTATGGTGAATATCAATAGAACGAACTGTGTTTGTTCGACACTAATGTAAGTCCGGAGGGTACAAAAGGATACGAGAGACCGTTTTTTCCCGCAGGGATAGTCTCGTCCTATATTCTGAGCAATCTGCCAAAGGCGAGCCACTTCGAATATTGGGCGATTGAATCAGATCATGGTGCTTAAAATAGTTTTTGTTCACTCAGTTCCCTGTAACTCATTCGCTAGAGAATGAAACTCCTCACTTAAATAGAGTACTTTTTCCGTCTCTAATGAGCGACCTTTTGAAGCTGAGCTTAAGTACTGCCTTCAATAAGGCGGATTGTATCCTTATTCACTTTGACATTTGGTCGAGTCAAGAGCTCAACAATCACAACACAAGGATATCACAGTTACGTGACAAATACATGAAGGGGCCTAAGTTTCAGTTGAATGTCCTAGCTTTGAGACAATACGAAGTTTCGAAAAATATTTACAGCATTCTTAAATCTTTAAAGAGAATATTGATTTATTCTCTGAGAACAACATTGAATCATGCGTGAAATGTTACATTGACTCCAAATATATATGAATTCTACCTCATCGAGACAAATATTCATTACCAAACGGATGATGAGTCTTTGCAAAGTACGCTTGGAACAATGATATCTTTACAATCATTGGGGAGTAGTTTATATTCAAAATTGATCGATACAGTAGTGACCGATCGCAAGAACTTATCGCTCGTGCGGAGATTTACATTATTGAAATGATCCTGTCACCTCGAGTAGCTCAGTGGGAGAGCGCTTTCCCGGCGTGAAAGTTTGTTCTTTCTCTTAAGAAATGCTCCAAATTAACGGGGGAATAAAACGCTGATTGGAGCAACAATATTCGATGTATTTCATCGGATTTCGAGGAGCTGTTATAAAAACAGCTTGAAAGTCATCGGCAGTCCCATATGCCGGTGACAATAAGGATTTGGCTCGTATAACCGATAGATTCATTTCAATAATAAGCAGCTTATATTTTAATTATCGAACAAGTGTTTCCTTTTATTTGACGTACAAGTTATTTATCCATTATCGCGGCGAATGGGTACAATTAATGAGAGATGGTACTGCGATGATCTTCAGTGACTCGGTGAAGCAGATTTTCCAGTCGGTAAAGTCTAGATTTTCGTTCATAAAAGTTGCACCGACGGTATATAATACACGTACGTCGTCTTGAATCTGTTCCATCGAGCAATATGAAGTTCTTGCTCAGCGTATGCTTCGTTTTGGGGCTGTTTGTGACTTCCTTAGCATCAAGTATCGCAGAGAATTGTAAGTGTATGATTCTGTAAAATGTTTCCTGATAAAGAATGACTCGGCTCAGATTCCACAATTTTTTAAGAACACCCTATCAAATCAGTGAAGGAAAAATGATTTTCTTAGTAATATTCTAGCGGATGGAAAAACTTCATCGTGAAATTGAGAACAATTGGGCGAGGAAATAGTGGAGGTATTATAAGTAACTCATGGATAAGTCGCAAAGCTTGTCTTTTCGGAGAAAACTATCGAACGAGGAAATGATACAATTTGCCACAACAAGCGAGCAGATGGTACGAGTATTCTCTCCACGCAACCCCCTTAAAATGTGAATTGACTTTCAACCCACACGTTCAACCCTCGGGATGAAAATTCAACCAAGCGGTTAAATCGATCGTTAAACCACTGGTTGAATAAAAATTTAACCCAGGTGGTTGAATTTCAACCTTATGGTTGCATTTTCTATGGGATGACTCATTTCGGCGTGCTTTCCGGATTCGATCCGAAAAGTCACTATAATTCGGAAGTGATGAAAAAGTAAATGATTTCGGTGTGATGGACACCATCTCTGATGATATGAATCATCTAAAAGCTCACCACGAGTGTTCACGACCTCTAAATCACAGATTTTACTGGACCATTTCTTTACTCAATATTGATTCCCGGTAATGCTTTCACTCTAAATTCCTTCGAGGGAAAAATCCCTCCAAGTAGAGGCTTTTTTGCCTCGAACGGTAGAGGGAAAATGGCTTGGAGGTAAAATTCCCTCCAA
>JAPYYZ010000914.1:0-17683 GCA_030522705.1 Eretmocerus eremicus
TTTCATATAACATCTCTCTCTCATCTCTTTCTCATTATATTAAAGTCACTTTTATCTTCAACTCGTGTTCTCTCTGAAGATCCCCTATCCACGTAACAACTGGCTGCCATTGCGATTGATGGGATCAATCAAAACACTGTGTGAAGTCTCTGAGTGTTATTATGTATCTCCATACAAAAATTGAAACAAATCACAACCTATACCGAGACTTATACAAAATGTCTCTAATTATATGATTGAATTGGAACGGATCAAATTTACTATCTCAATGAGTTATTATACTATTTAGTCACAAGTTTGAGCACGACTGCCTACAAATGGGTTACAAAGGCTGACTATCATTTTGGATTCGGTTCGATCTGCGGTGTGTCAATTATCGTCTCACTTAAGCCTCCGAAATTGCGGCATTTGTCTGGAAATGAGTAGCTTCGTTCTTAAGGCACTGTTGGGTTTTTCTCTCGTTATAATATTGCTAAACGAGGATCATTGAAGCTCTGGCTCGATCGTGCAGTAAAATTATTTGATGTAAGCTCTCTTACAACATGCCAATGAGAGACTGCGTCCTCCTTGCCTATGGTCATTGCTAATTTGATGGTGTTCATAGCCCTGGTCAGCAGGCATGTTCGGAGGATAGCGGCTTCAGCGGTTGCAACTGGTTCTCTCGGTTGAACTACAATAATTGTAGACATTTTTTCATATCCGACTGTCTGCAGGGTAAAAAGATTTGAGATCAGCACTCTCCAGTAAGTTTCTTGCGGTGTTATAAAGTCAACAGCGATCGGCGAATGTCCGTCACGATGACCGAATGGAGACATTCGGACCCATTAGAGAGATTTAATGGGTCAAAGGGTGGGCTCGCTTTTTGCAACGAAGCTCAACTGCAGTCTACTTCAGTGAGCAAGGTGAAAATTGCAAGACGACAGTTCTCGTGGCGCGGGCTGAAAAAATGACGGGTGCGAAAAAATGACGCGCGACGCAACGTGGATGGGGTCCAATGCACAGGGCTCCTCCTCGTCTGCCATCGCTCGCACACGCTCGAATAAGATCTCGAGGCGTTTCGAGCCTCTCTGCCTCATCAGAGTGTGTATACAACAGTCGCAAGCGTCGGGCAAGGAGCAGCGAGAGTCGAAAAGTTACAGCGAGCGAACGGGGCGCGCGAAATTTATCGCTGTTGCAGCAGCCGTCGCTGCATCGCTGCGATTCTCCCTGTCGTTTTCTTTCTCTCTTTCACTCACGCAGTATCCTCACTCGAGACTGTGTATCTTGTCGCTGGAGAGAGAAAGAGGGGGTTTGCAAGGCGTGTACGTTGCCCGCTTTTCGCGATTCTCCGTCGCCTCCTTCTGGGCTTCATCTGCTGACAAACTTCAACGCACCCACGCACGCACACATGTCTAAATGTGCAAAATCGGTTTGCAACGGAGCTCGCTCGTACAACTATGGATAATAGATGCCTGCTCGTGCGAGCTTCGCGCTATCTCTCATGCGTACTCGATCTAGAAATTTCACGGCACGCCCAAAGCGACTCCGGTTTCTCTTTTTATCGAGCGCCAAACAAATGACGTTATCGATCACTCGCGGACGGTAATGCAGTGCGTTACGTCCGAGATCAGGCCCAAAACCACACGATTTCGCCGCAGCATGCCGGAATAGCATAGTTTTCGATAAAGGGTTAGGGAACTTGTAAGGATCCCCGATCTACGAGCACACAGTTCAAACAAATAATAGGTTTATTGAAGGAAAGTGTAAGCAAACAATGTCGCCCGATGGCACAGAGACGCGCGGTGACTCTTGATACGTCGCTAGCGACCTGGACAACGTCGCGATTCGGCCTCGAGACGAAGGCTCCTACGAACAGGAGAGGGTTCTCACGCACGCCGCACATACATGCTCTCGCCCGCACGCTAGCGCCCTCCGCTCACTCACATCCACATAAGCATACTCAATGTTGAATTTTGAAAGATAAATCCGTAATATTCGGTCATCCCTACGCAGTTTGGTCCTCCCAACTATTGTAGAAAATTGTGAATTCAAAGCACAACATTAAAATCATCGTACAGTTTTTTTTCCACTGGAAACTTCAAATCTCAATAAAATGCGCGAATAATATTATGCAGCATCAACAAATGAATAATCAAGTCGACGCAAACGCAAAATTAAATAAAGTTGGATAACTAAAAGTCCACTAAAACTCATCTCCAGCTAGAGTGTGATCATCAGCACAAATTTCTCCATCTTCACTGTGATGCAAATTTCAGCAAAACACTTGACCCTGGCAATGAATACGAAAATAGATTTCGCACGCACTCTTTTACGTGCGCAGGTACTTTCTCGTCCATTCTTCAAATGAGACGACTATCATCCTCATATATTAATTTTATTTCAAGACTCTACATGTTCAAGAATTCCAAAAAAAAAAACTGCTAGCGTCTCCTCCACCGAACATAACGTTGAATTCAGTCTTCATTATTCTCGCGTGCTGTCAGTATATCAATATTTAACCGACTGCTCGAAGAGTCTAATGGATGTGAGCAATGCTTCACAGGTAAAAATCTTGGAATATTCGAACAAATCAAAATTCTGGTTTTAAAATGCAGACTAAGCCAGTTTGATTTTAAAACTTGCGATAATTATCCTCCAAACTATCCCCAACATGATGCCATATTAAATTTTTGTTGCAAATTCAGCGAAAGTCGTAGTGGCTCCCGTCAACGACGCGTGGACGCGGTGATGGGTGCAGTCGAGGGGCGTTGAGTGAGTTGCGTATACGAGGTACTTGCACGACTTGAGCGCCAACATTCGTGGCACTTTGTTTCCATTCGAGAGGCAGATGAGAAATTGACATAGCTCCCTCGAACACATCATTCAGAATCAAAAAACTCGCCTCACTTGATAGTTACTAAAAAATGAAAAACTGTTCCCGAGTGCACTGGACCTTCTGAAAAAATTCGACTTCCTAGACCGAGTCGTTTGCAAGGCCCTATGACCCAGCCTCGTCGATTGAATTCTCCTTCCTTGCGTAGCCTGGAAACGCCTATATGTAAGCCGGACGAGCTGAAGCGAGAGTTGATGGCTTCCTTGGCTTGCGAGATATGCCTTTGGTGGCACCTCTGATCCACCGGCTGCAGTTCAAGGCCTTTGATCCGTTAGCCGTAAAGTGTATCGATTTCACACGTCGCGTATTCGTATACGGGCTCCTCTGCGGTTTTACGCTCATTTTACGGCAGCATATCGGAATGGCGCATCGACACTGCATCGTCACAAAGCCGTATCGAATGGCCCCCGCTAAACCGAGTTCATCGCACCTCCGTGAAAAGTCCCTCCCACGAGGTCCCATTTTAACCAGAAGCAGAATATGGGATATACGGAGGGTCGCCAGAGTAGCGAATTAAGGTAGATGGAGAAGAAGTGGGTCATCGCGGCTCGATGCATATTCATATTTCGGGCATGGCCCAACATCGTAACGCAGGTGCCGCGGCATTCCACTATAGCATACATATACTCGGATTACCCGAGACGAGCAACATCGATCAACTCCAGCTGCTGGGCAATCGTCGACGGGAGAGATGAGGGAAATTCTAAGATCTCTTGGGTGCACGACAGATGAGGGGGTGTGAGGGAATTCCACAGATGGTCGGTGTAATAGCGCGAGGAGGAATTCTTCGGGGGCAGCTCTTCGATGGTCGGGTGACGCAAGCGAGCGAGGAGTACGAGGTCCCAATAGTTGATCATCATCGGATGCCCGAGCCCGGATAGCGAGAAGAGCGTATTACGGACGAGATTGGTGGAAACTCGCGTCTTATTGGCTTGGCGTATCTCGAGGCAGCACTCGGTCGAGAATCGAAACCCCAATGAAACTCATCTTCTAGCCGCCTTGTCTCCTCGAAGCTTGGCTGTTTCCAATTTCGCACCGAATATCACGTACGTGCCAAGCTCCTTGAACTCGAGCTGCTCAGATTCATACTTCAACATTCTGATCATTTCCAAAGGAACGATGAGAGTGATGATCCATGGCCGATTTTTCAGCACTCAATGAAGTCGTTTTTCAATGAAAAGCCTTTGATTTCATCTACTCACTAAATCCCTCGAAAGATTTTTCACTCGAAGCGCTACGATCGAGTGGAATACGCTCCACTCGAAGCCTCGTATTCCCCTCGAATGGAGTGATGTGAGTAAAAGTCACCCAAAGAAATTTAGATAGTATCACCTTTGCTATAAGAAAATACACATTTGTTACTGGATTGAAAATTATTGCCTCCGGTTCTATCAGGGATAATTTTTGAGCGTTTACCGACGTGTTAGAGATGCAGCAGTTGTAATAAGCGTAGACTTTATGAGAGCTCACACAATATCCACAACTCTATGGTTCTGATGAGCAGCCAAGATATCTCTACTCACCCTTGGGTATAGAGCATGGATTATTTGTAAAATTCGGCATTCAAGCTGACAAATCGAAGGAAGTCCAAACTTCGGCAAACAACTTTTTGTACTTTTCATCTTTCACACAGGTCTGAATACGCTAAGAGAACTTTCCTCTTGAGTTTTGAAGCCGCATTTTCAAAATTGCTTCCTACCTCAGTTCGCAGAGACAAAGACTGACTCCCACTCATTGACGACTCAAAACTTTGCGATACTCAAAGGAGAAAGTTCATCTAGGGCTCGTCATCAAATGGAAAAATGAACCACAATACGTTGACGTCCAACGTCTGGCTTGTTGTCAGTGACAATTAATAGCGCGATGGTAGAGTTTTTAGGGGACTCTTTTGTTCGTCAGTTGAGATTCAGCGGTACGGATTAAGAGTGCTAGCTCAGTAGTCAAAATTGCGTAAATGTACTTTGACCCGTATACGAGCCAATATTAGAATAATCCGAGTCTTAAAAAATTAGTGAACTGGCTTGGTATAATTTTTTAATACAACGTATGTCGTGGAAGAAGGGTTTGATCCTTTATGGCACAGCCACAAAAACAGACGTTATACTTGATATGAGCTTTTCTGTCTTTTCAATAGAAAATGACAGAAGAGTGAGCTCGCGAGTAGCACAGCTACTCGCCTTATATTTAGTACGCGAGCACAGGAAATTTGGTATGGCGTCGCGATGTCTAAATAGATTTGATTGAGGAAAAGTTTGATATTGCGTCACTTTATATCTAGCACATGAGCACAGGAAATTTTGATATGGCGTCGCGATGTCCAAATAGATTCAATTGAGGAAAAATTTGATATCGCGTCATAACGGGACTCGGAAGGTTTCAGTTGAATTCTTATTCGAGTAAACAATTAATATACGCCGAGACAATGTGAGAATACTTAAAACGCAAAACAGATAAGTCGCGTATTCCGACAGTTGTTTTAGCGTGAGATACATCTTTCCAGCAAGTAAAGTTCGACCTCCCTAAATTTTCAGCGAGTTCCCACGACGACTACTCCTGTGTCAGTTTGTATCCAGAAATTGTAGCGTATCTGATTATTTTCAGCCAATGATGGCCCAATTATCAATTCGCAGCAGCAACGCAAGTGGAACATTGAAGAACTTCATTCCGATGTCGGTCCGAGTTCTTGTTGCCAACATACTTCATATCAATATTGAATCAATAGTGCCACGATCGAGATGACTATTATGTCCTACATAAAGTACGATTAACCTGGGCGTGTCACCGCGGAGTAAAAATTCCATCGGACGACGGAGCTTCTAGATCCGGAAACTGGCTCGGATTCATCAGGATGAGAGGTCCATCGCTCTCCACACAGCACACACCTCTCGATCTATCAGGAGGTATTTGATCCGCTCTCCGAGCTCCTGCTGTGGATTGATTACACTCGCTCGATCATCATCAAGCTCGGAGGAGCGGAGAAATTTCGTACAGCACCGATCGCGGCGCCTTTCAAGCGTCAAACAAGATTCATTTATTTAATCAAGCAAACGGTAATGGTCGTGTCTATAAGCTACAAGGGGCTCGCTGGATACGAGATTAATTCGGAGACAGAGCCGAATGTGCACTTGCTCGCTCGGATCCGAGAGATACAAGCCGCTGCAGGGAAAATCAATTGAATTTGAAATACGCGGTCCGCTCGCGAGTAATATATTCAAAACATCCCGGAGCACATGATTCATGAAGCCATTAGCCGATGACAAAGTGGCCCGCGCGCAACTCCTCTCTCGCCGCATAGCTACGAATGCACTCGATTTATTCCGCGTGCCAGCGCTACCATATTCTCCGTCCATCTCCGGATTACCGATCCGATCTCGCCAGCTGCCCCCAAGATCATCTTACTCTATTGGCCGAGACGAACCAAATGATTCTGAATACTGCGCACGAGGAGATTCGCGAGGAGACGTATTATACGCAAATTTACATCGAGCCAAGTACGCGCCGGCGAATTCAATAAGCGCTCTCGCGAGGCGGGCCATTATCGGCTGATTTCTGAGTAGCCCTAACTCACGCGATACACTTACTCCCTCTTTGCTCTTTCTCTCCCTCTCTCGTGCGTCCATAAAAATAATTTTCGAGCTCTTACAGAAATTGAACGATGCGCCGCAAATCGAGCGACGAGCTTACAATGCATTTAGATAAGAGGCTTGCTCGAGAGCTGCCGATAAATCGAGCATCTCGCGCCGAGAAGGACCTCCTTGGATTATACTTATAAAACGAAAGCTGCTCGCGTCAACGTCGCCAGAGACACTCTCTCGATAATTTCCCCGGCGGTGAGCGGCCGCTGCAATTAGAGGGCCCTCCACAAAGAGCGAGTTCAAAGGGCTGTAGGAGTGCAGCCTCCCGGGAGAGGATGCCTGAGAAATCTCGGCATTCGGATTTAAAAAACGAAGCCGAGGAGGTGGGAGAGAGAGAGAAAGAGAGTGAGGTATCGGGACGAGAATTGATGGGAGAGGGTCGCGATGAGATTTCGAGGCGAGAGGCGAGATTGTGGAATCCGAGAAGGCGGGAATGAGAAAATTCGAGCCCCGGGCGCGGCGAGCATCAATTATCGCGCCAGATGCGACGCGACACGAAAATTCACTCGTATCTCACGCCAACTCGACTCGAAAATTGTCCGAGGAAATATGAAGAGCGCGTGCGTCTCTTTTAACGCGAACGCGTGAGTAACGGTTATCCGGTTCTGTTCCACGGTGTTACAGTAACTTTTTGACGGCCTCCACGAGTTTACCGCTCAAACGCTCTTCGCGCCCTAATCGAGATCCGCGTGAGCTTACGAAACTAACTCGAAATCCTGCTTCGCTGTTTCGTGCCTGACATGTGAAGTGAATGCTGTCGTTTTTCGAATTTTCAATTGAGCTCGAATCACTCGCATGGCTTGGTTGAACAAAACTGAATAGTTGCTCGAAGAGCTTTCGACGAGAATATCCAGGCTGCCAGTAAAATCCGCCCTGATTGGCACGTGCCAACGTCTCGAATCTATTTCGCAGCTGGTTGAGATTATGTAACCTCGTTGCATCTTTCACAACACAAAAATGCCAATATATTACAATTTGAAACCTTGGTTTTCTAAAATTTATTTCAACGATTCTCTGATTATCTAATTTGTTCCAAACAGAAGATATTCACGAAGGTTTCTCCAAGATAATCGGATTTATTTGAAGAGGAGAACCTGTCCCAGCTCAATTCTCTGCCATTGTAATCAATGTCGAGTCCAGGTTTTCACCGTGAGAGATTGCTTATAAAATCATTCCAATGGACATTACCGGACAAATGATAAACGTGAAAACCGTAACTAGGTCAAATTTTTGGGCGAAAGGGTTTATCACAAAAGCATCCAACTTCTCATGTCAGAAAATTTGGCATGATACGAGACGAAAAATTCCTCGAATTTTTCACATTCCCGCCACATTCTGCGTTCAATTCGGGATGGGAAGCCCGCAGCTTCCTGATACTCAAAAAGCAGACAAAAGGCATCAGAAAATGATCCCCGTGTGTACGAAAAAAGTTCAAAGGGGCAGTTTTCCTGGCAGTTCTTTCACTGATCAAGCATCACGAAAAATGGTGCGGACGATTAAGGCCCATTACTACGGGCATTTAAAGACTCCGTGATGCGACAAACGGATAATTGCAGCCCGCATTAACCATTCTTCAAACCACTTGGAGAGTGTTCCACGCAGGCCGGTCTCCATGGATTATTGTACGATTTCGCACAATTATTCACTTCACTTATAAGCTCAGGAGCTACTTATCTGAAATATTCTATAGTTTTATTTCCAACTCATTATGAATGTCGGACAGGTAAAGCTTTCTCGTGTCCTCGAGTATAATACAGATCTGAAGCTCCTCTCATTTTCGGGCCGAAAGATGATCTCGATCCTTCGTATTCTGGAGCATTTCATATTTGCTGAGGCAAGCGGGACTCACTTCATCCGATTACCCGGATCGTCTTTCGATCGTGTAGTTCGTTCGGATTCGTTGGGCAAAGATGCCAACCTACAGGTACACGCAAGCGTGCGCATCATCGCGTTTTTTGATGTTTTCTTGGCTGTAGCTTCGTCGTTTTCGCGGATGCGTGAATCGAAAGAAGCTTACTCTTCATTTTTTGAGCGCTCCGTGCTCATGTTACTCCTCTTCAAATTGGGAGCGTCCAACGAGGCTGATCATTTCACCTTCAAGTCATTCGAAGCTTTCGACCCTTTTCTCGGAGACTCCTCCCAGGCTGGGATTTGTAGTCGTCACTAACCGTGAATAAGTCACTCAAATGAGCGATCTGAGCGAAGGTTAGGTCAAAATCTTGAGAGGCCGAGAAACGATTAACTTAGGCTTAGCGACGACTATGAATTCCAGCCACAATGTAGCTCAATTTATAGGCACAATTTGAAGATTCAAGGCAGGGCTTGATTATTTGAATCGTCTTTCTCGCGCTTGTAACCTAGTCTGGGGATAAGCCAATGAAATGCAAAGCTCTGATTGCGGTGCCATAATCGTCAAACACTTTGCAAAAGACGAGAGGGAATCGCACAGGGCCGGTTATGGCCGCGATTATTAGCGTCGCTTATCCGAGCAGCTGCTGTCCTCGTGAAATATAGAGCGCTCAAGAGTTTCACGGTTACACTGCAGAGTCATCCGGCTGCCGTAACTCTGAGACAAAATATCATTATTTTTACGGAGAGCCGGCGCGCGCGAGCAATTCGGCAGAATAACGACGCACGAATTCGCGAGACAGATTGATACCACTGCGACCGCGTGTACACGACGCGAGCTCTCGCCGAGCGAATATCCGAAAAAGTGCGCGACGACGACATTCATTGGTCGCTCTCGCTACGCTTCTCGTCGCAATAAACCCAATTTATCATTCGAACGAGAGCGGCGCAATAAATACACGCGAACTGCGCGCGGGCCGCGTTCACTTTCGCGGAAGCGCGCTAATAATATTCAGCAGCCGCGAAATAAAACGAAATTTGTAGCCGAGGACTCGCTTACGACGGCCTCTCCTCTTCGCCGCCCGGCAAAATGATTCGAAAGAGCTGTTCTTCGGAGCGCGCTTTCGGCTGCACGGCAGCGCCAGGAAATTCATAAATTTTCGCGAGAGCCCGCCGAACGAAGGAGCCGCGGACGCAACGAGAGCATCGGCGAGCGTGAGGGATGGGTTTGACGACGCGAGGCAGAAAAAGTCAAGCTGCGCAGCGCGCGAGAAATCAAGCGAGAACCGCCCACCATAAAATGATTAACGCTTCTGCTGCCGCGTTGCGCTTGTATAGCGTTTCTGCACTTTTTATCGTGCAAGCGCGAGAGACGCCAAGATTGCAGCTGAGCTTTCTCGGAGCGGAGGCAATACCCAGGGGGCCTCGCCGATATTTCTCACCTTTTTCTGCGGCTGTTGATCCCGGGAATTAGGGATGCGGCGCTAATAGCTGGTAAAAGCGAGCGAACACAGTGGAGTGTTTAGCGCCTCGAAATGGGTGAGTCGCGAGGTGGCAGTTGGCGTCGATGTGCTGGCACATAATCACCCTAAGTGTCTTTCACTAACAATAACATACGTTCATTGCATTATCAACTCCCGTATCAAGTATTCATTCCATCATACTTCATGTCAACCTCGATTTCAACATACAACAGGTGCATGTCGTGACGTACGCTGGATCTCTGGACAATACAGGGCGTTGAGTGTGTACTGGATTTCCACGCCACCCCATAGTTGTGGGTGAAATCAATTTTTGTCAAAGTTAGTAGTAATTTTTTTCTCATCTCTAGCTCTTGTGCTAAGCACACCGACGCTGGACAATTAAAAAGTCGTATCTCAATCTGGGGGAAAATTAAAGGACCTATATCGCGCGTGAAAAAATAGGAATCCCCATCTCAGAAAATAGCTTGGATGGCTGTTGGCTATTGATTTTTAAATATGCTCTCTATAGATATGCAGAAAGTTATCCTTGTTCCAAGACCAAGATAAATAATCATTTTCTATAATCATATTTTATTTAAAGAATCACCGCCGTTTGAGAGTGAGATTATAGTGACTATAGAGAGGCTGTAGAGAGATTATAAAGAAAGATATATAGACGGATAAAGGTTACATCTAGAATTAGAAAAAAGAGTCATGCTCATATCACCATCAACATGAGAGACTGAGAAAAATATTCATTAGAATATTCACTCTCTGGAGCATATTTAAAAATCAATAGCTCTGATCTGTTACATTGGTCTTGGTGTTGCTCTCTACCTGAAATAGAAACAGAGTTGGTAAATTACAGTCCATCCATAAATTCCAGATCATGGATGGTACTTTTAGAAAATTGAAAACTCACCTGGGATTTGAAAACAAATATCTCAGTGCTCGGCTTCATAACACTCCAATAAGCGGATTGTTGATGTACCACTTGGTCCAAAAGTAAATGTGTATCACTACGTAGACTGGAAATGTAAACAGCATGTAGTTTCCATAAAATGGTAAAACTAATACATCCTAATTTACCTCACATCAGAAGCTGGGTAGCTAGTAGAACAGTCAAACATAGTTCCCATGGATGCACATGGCGTAGATATCCAAGTGAATCCTCCAGGTAGTACCTGAGTAGCTCTGAAGCTTTCAAAGTAACCAAATTCAAGGAAATTTTTCGTGCTATCAGACTTACAAATACGTTCTATCAGTTAATCTTATTGTAGTCTCCAGCGTACAAAAGTCGTAAGCGAGGTCGTTAGCTGAATCTTGGGATTCAAGGAGCGAGTTTCAGAAATAGTAGTAAGACGATTGTAACTCTGTGGAATGTTTACCGAAGCAATCAATCCCGTTTCCAATGATCGCTCAAGGAACAGAACGATCTGGAAACTTGGACTGAAGCATGTTTTCCCTCGGCGTTTTTGAGCGACTAATTGGGTCAAACTTTCCTTTGAAGAAAGTAGCGGACGTGATAATAGCATTTGAGCAGCGTGGGCTCTGTAGCAATAGAAGCGATCGCCACCCGGAGTGCTTATCAATCAAAAGTTGAACACTGGATCGCTCACAAGAGCAGGTCAATTCTTAAAACGGAAGTCGTACGGATAGCTCCAACTCCCACGTCCTCGAAAACTTTGCAGTAACTCGGAGCTGGAACGAAGCTCCCAGTGCAGCTACTATTCATTTCCCCGCTTATTTTCCGTTTTCCAAGCTGATATTGCAACTTTTCGTAGGATGACTCGCGCGACTTGGTCAGAATTTGCAAGGAGAATTTCGAAGAACCCACCTGCATTAGAGAAATGACAAATTGACCGCGAGCGCGACTCCTCCCTCGGGTCCCTATGACGGCGTGATTTTTCCGCCAGTTGCGCTTACGCGTGATATTCGGACGCTTTGCATAAACACGCAGTGTCTTCGGATTTTACCGCCGCACAACGAGTCGATTCGCCATTGCTCGGCACATTCCAGCTGTATATGCGCATTTGTACGGCTCAGAGATGATCCTCGCAAAGCCATCAATTTTCTAAAATCCCGTTGGCTCACAAAGAGCGCGGGCGCGTCGGTCCGCGATGAGAAATGAAATTTTCTAATGAGGTGTTCCAGCCCTGTATGCACATATATGCGGCGCTGCGGAAATCCACTGTCGTCCATTTCATAAAACGATTTGTCTGCCGGTTTATTCCCGAGAGCTCAGTCTTACCTATATCTCCTGAAGCTTCTTCTTGAATACGCTGAGGAATGAATTGCGCATAGTCAGTCGATTGTTTGCATATTTCGTGCATCTCACAGATGCTATTCGTTTCGTCAAATTTCCATGAATTTTCAATACAGTTCAGTGAAATGTCATTCATAATACACAATACTGTACAACTAGGGAATTGAGAAATTTCATATTTGTTTTGTTTTGTTCTCCATTCGTTGAAAAAATCTCGACCAAACACTCGAGAGAAAATGCGCATTTGCACATCAAGAAGTTAGCGCTTTTGTTGGAGATAGAGCCATTTTTCGCATGCATCCACACCAGTCCAACAATCTCCAGTTCTTGGCGATTGGGAATTCCATGTGACCACAGGAACTGGCTGTTTCGGCAGAACAAAACGGTTCCTCTTGATCATCGAAAAAGCGTACGGTATCTCTGGTAAATCGCAGATCCTGCGTTGCCCTCGCACATTCTGCCGTTCATGAGCTATACAATTTTCAATGCCCCGACAATGCCGACGCATATCCTGCGCATCGATCGAGCCTATAGCCCTTGTATACAACAGGCACGATTACATTGGCTTCGTCTCGCGGCTCGCGCAAAGTAACTCAATTTGGCCCGACGAAACTCTCCAGATGTACGTACGAGCGGATACCGTTGCAGCTCTCGGCAATCTTTACATATAATACAGCCGACGAAGGAATCACCGAGGCGCGCTAAAAATGTAAAATTCGAGCTCGGCAAATTTCGCGAAAAGTCCGCGAAATTTTGCCAGCCTCACCAGATGCAGCGACTTTGTTCTTGCCCGAGGGCGACGCCTCTCCCGCGGGAGTAGCTGACTTTTTACACAGCGCGCGGTTCGTTGCCTTTGGCTGCAGCTGCATCACTCATTACTGCAAAGGAGGAGGATCATTGTGATCGGTGTAAAAGGGTTGCGGCTGCGGGGCGATTTTCGGGCCGCGCTCGACCAGGAAGTGCAACGCCGCCACTCGTCATTACGTACTTTTATTCTATAATTTTGGTCGCTGGAGAAATGCGAAATTGGCGCCCCTTGCTCGACTTTGCCTCCCGCTCATTGCGATAATGGTATGCCGCAAACTTGGGATGCGGATCGGACTTGGAGGTTGCATTTTGGCGACTCGTCCTTATCAGATTGGAGATCGAACGAGGACGCGGAAGTAGAGGGTATAACTCGGTAAGAAGTATAATGCCCAATTTCATATACTGCAGAAATACATTTTCGAGAAATGTGTGGGAACTTGCGATCGTTTTGGATGGAGAATTCAAATGTAACCCAATATTCGACATGTGATGGATAATGTAGTGAGGTGACGTTCTTCGCCAATGGGTTTTTGATCTCATACTCAACTTTGTAACACTACCGAAACAAGCCATGTGCACAGTATTGTTTTTCTATTAGGAGGGACGGGGCGATCAAAATTTAAAATTCCGATCATGAAATCATCCTTCGCCAAGGCGCACGTTCCAACCTTTGATCTCGAATAGAGAAATACAGGTAACTTTTGGTCGTGACTAATTGACCCCAAGCAAGATCAGCATTAATTCTTGTAGTTATCTGAAAATCGGATTTGCTTCACATAGATTCAAGAAATAAAAGCTTTTGGTACAACGAAGAAATTTATTCCATTTCTACATTAGTCAAAGGCTGTGTCGTAGTATAATATTGAAATGATTAATTTGGGTGTGGAGCGGAATAGCTTCTTGAATGGAATTGATTTTTCACTCATTGTCAGCTGAAGATAGACGGAGTATACCACCTCGTCTTCTCTTCACAAAGCTCCTGTGATGAAAGAAAGTGATCATAATCACGAGACTATAATACTTATCTCAATCTATTCCTGAGAATATTTGAATAAGTACACTCTGGGCAACGGGAAACTCCGTCATTTGCTTTTATTACTGTATAATAAATGGTATTTGTGTCTAGCACCAGGCATGATGATTCCTACCTTTCATTTATGTGGTAATGGTACTACCACCACGTCATCTAAATCATTGGGCGTATCTCTAACGTAACAACGTTTGCTCTTTTCCTGAAATGAGATTAATCCTATTGCATATACATAGGATATTTTGATTGTTGGGTCATTTTTGTGAATTTCTAAGATGAAATAGCTTTGCCATTTTCTATCCTGAATAAGTCAGAATATCCGCGGCTTAGCGTATAATCGATTGAAAACAAGACTCAAGATCTTATCGGTCAGCTAAAAAGTAGCCTTATGTCACACCGAAAGCCAATCTCTCATAACTCTTTCATCTCCGTATTTTGTATAGCTGGGAGATGGTTAGGTAAAAAAATATGAATATATATCCTCGGATTTCAGTCGTATGGAGTGGATTCTTTCAATAGAAATCAATTAAATCAGACTATGATCAGATTAATTCAAAATTTTCAACAAAGGATAGCATCTGTGAGAGTGATCATTGAGAAAGATCAATAATAGATTTGAACGATGATTGCATCAGGCATGTGAGCCTGTTCTAAAACGAGCTTGGATCGACCGAGAATAAAGAGTTATAACTTCCTCCGGCAAATGCTTATAATCATGTTAAGAAAAAGCATCATAAAAAGTGGACACTACGCTCAACGAATATAGTGTCCTCTTTTTATAAAACTTTTTTTTTAACAAATGAACATTGTTTATTTATGATCAAAGAATTATTGGAGGCTATGATCACATGTGAACAATCATGGAACCAGTACCTCGTGAATTGACCTAGGTCTTCAAGGGGAATTCTGATATTCCTTCATAGTACTTAGGGCATTTTTATATTGATAGGGGAAGAGCCAGTTTTCAAACTTCAGCTGACTCGTGTATCCCCCGAAAACTTGTGCGTGATCATGCACTTTGAAAACTCACGAAAACCAACGTGAACTGGCCCTGAGAGAAATTTTATAAGACATTTAAAAATACGCTGCTAAAAGAAAAAAGCAGTGTGCTTTCTCAAAGCGATTGCAAGTAGCAACTTTTGGGAACTTCTTGATGGAAAAATTTCTTGGGATCCCATAGGTTGATGTGAAACCGGATGGAATCAAGTAAGTATTTTTTCCTGCGTGATCCTATGGGGTCCGTTGGCACCCCATGATCTCACATGGGACCTCATGGATTCTGGCATTACCCCATAAATTCTATGGAATCCCATAGAATCGCACGAGATGCCAAGATTTTATCCCATGAGCCCAAGGGATTTCAAAGGGGCCCGATGGGGTACTATATAATCCGATCGGAACATATTCCAGTAAGATTCCAGTAAGATCCCATGAGATTCCAACGATTTTTTTCAGCAGGCCTCTTCAAACAAGAACAGTGGGAAATCGAAAAGAAAGTTGAGAAGAGGTTCTCCCCGAAATACAGATCTTATTTATTCTAGACAATGAAAAAAATGTTTCTCTAAATTGTGAATCAAGTGTTTCCGTAGGCTTTAATGGGATCCCATAGGATCGCATGAGATGTTAGGGGATTCTGGCGGGTCTTCATGTGATAGAATGAGATGAAAAAACGATACCAATCGAAAGATCTCGTCGAGCAGAATAATGAAACATAGGTATTGCAAATTTTTATGAGGGTAATTATTAGAGCGATAAACACGAACAAAGAACTGAAAAAATCAAATGAATATCAGTTAGAATCCGCCCATGTTAGCTGATATATGTTGAGAGAGTACATATTCCACGAGACAAAACACCTCTTGTACTAGAAAACAGTTTTCGACAGTGCTAGGATATCCTATCAGTATTCACAAATCACAAGCGATCACACTTGACGAAACAGTAGTTGACATTAGCGACAATGAATTCCAAGTTGCCTTGACTTACATTCATCGAGGATCAGAACGTTGAATGGGTTACTGATCGAACCTTCTTTCAATATTGATCATCTGTTACAGATAAACTCCAGTTCTTTAATGATATGTAGCTAGACATAATGAGCTACAAAGACTTTTGAATATCACAAACAATAAAGAACAGAGCATACGAGGGAGTATGCGAACTATGCATAATGTAACTTCGCTCCATTTTGTCCGCTAACCCGGACACACCTATTATTTATTACGTTATGGGTACATTGCAAGGTACCTTGTCAAGGCTGCTAATGACACTCACGTGTTTAGATTGCCATTGCCTGGAAACGAAATGACGGAATTTGTATACATAGGTACACTATCAATGTTATGGACTTCGTCGCGAAAGCCAATTCATTTAATTGGGGGTGCACCGACGTGTTGATCTAGGTGGCAGCGAGAGCCAAAATGGGGGCATCCGAAATCAGCCCCATGCTGTGTCCCATCATAGCGTATGTACGTATCTCAAATCAGGGGCTCAACCCCAATACCAAAAGAATATCCAAGCTGCACGACGTAAGATAGAAAGAAGTATTAAACGCTTAAAATCATGTCTGAACCTCCGATTGCAAAAAGGGCTTTTTGTCTGGTTTGTTTGAACTGAATTAATCCAAAAATCAAATAAGGGACATCACTGATATCAGCAATCGCTGTAAGATACCTGGTGGAGCGTTGCAGATTTGTGAGGACTTATTGACGTGTGAGTGAAGAGTGTTGACCAGTTGGTAAAAGTTGTTAACGTGAGAGTGAGAATCCGCGCTTGCTTATTCCAGGTTATTTTCTATTGATAGAATCATTTAAAATTCTTCGACACGGCTTCGATCTCTAATTCCGATGTAACAAAAACTATTGATTTTTTGGACTGGCCCGTTTGTTTTGAGGAAATCAATAAAAATTATTTTCAAGTTCTTGAATTTTCTCACCGAATCCTGTATGATGACCAATGAAAAACCAATTCTAGTAATGTGGGTGTTCATGCATGATCATAGAGTTAGATAATCTTATGACCATAGCTAAACACAGTCTCCATTCTTACACACAAAATGGTGGGAGGAGGCATTATGAAAGAGCCAATTAGGGAATTCACAAAGTCTAGACAACGAATATTCTTATTCTAGTATAGTTTGGCTAAAGAATTTTTGTTCAAGACTCCTCATTTAAATAATCAAGCGCCATACCTTGCACATATTGATGATCCTCTTATTCGAACAGTCCATTTCTGGATCTTCACATTCCGGCAGGAATATGCAGTCCACCTTCCAACAAAATTAATTGTAATCGTCATCAGAGTTCTAAACGAATTGTTTTCATTCAAATGTTTCTGAAGAGAATGCCTTTTTCGCTCCCGCGGCCCAAACTCGACCCCCCGGGGGCGAATTTGGGGGCCCCGGGGCGAAAACACTTATTGACCCTGGTTTCGCACGCCCATTTCCGAAATGGAGGTACGAAACCCGGGTCGAAAAGTACTATTTCATCCTACCGGGACTAAACTCCGTGTTTTAGCCCCCATTTTTCGGGAGTAATGGGTCTAATTCATAGTCGTTTTCGAGACTCGGTCGGTAAGGACCAAAATTGCAAACCGAGTTTCCCATCTAGGTCACGCGCGGGGTAATTTCATAGTTTCTGGCTAGCAGACTAGCAGGTGATGTTGGGTGATGTATGCGATGCTCGAGCGATGCGATGCGATGAGAATCAGACAATGACGGATCTGAATAATTTTCCTCGTTTTTCCATCACCTGACTGCTCGTA
>JAPYYZ010000916.1:0-21278 GCA_030522705.1 Eretmocerus eremicus
ATCAACCCGGCATGTATACATTTGACTTTGATATCAAATATTTGAATGCCACCGCGGGTCAGTGCATAAGGTTCAAGCGTTCAACGCATAAGGTTCTCAGGGTTCGAATCCCGGCCAACACCACTGAGAATTTTCTCAAATCTGTGCGTTTCCGGTGGCTTCGGTGGCTTCGGGGGTTCGGAAGCCACCTAAAACTGTAGGTCCTGCAGAATAACCTCGAAAAGAGTTTGAGAATGCGTTAATAAAAAAAATTAATCGGTATGTATGAGATATTTTTTGGGAATAGTTGAAAAGTCGTGTCAACTATCGACAGTGGAAGAATATGGAAACTGGGAAATCCTTGATAAAAATTCTAGACGTCCGTCACGAAATAGCGGATTAGTGGGGTCTAACTTAGAAAATTCCCAGGCACGTCTACACTTGGCTGACCGCAAACAAACGGGCTTCTCAAGCACCGGGATTTGCCTGTGTTCTCTTACCTTTCTCAATCCCACGAAGCATCAATTCAAGATCAGCTGTTTTCTTTGCAAAAATTTCCTCAATACCAGATCTCTTCTTATCTTTGCCAGATACAGTTTTTTCTGGCCGAGTTTTCTCAATAAGCTGAGATTTTCCTTCTGGTAATGTACTTGCTTCAACGCCTACAACTTGTTGAATGCGTGTCGGTGGAATCAGCGTATTTTTGCGTGATATAGTTGGGACATCATCCCCATCCGTGAGAATTTCTGAATCGTCTGCTTCACCTTGAATGAATCATCCATTAGACCCCAGCAAGGAGAAAACTTTCTTTGAAAATTTCTTTCAGAACCATCCCAGATGCTACATATTTGTTGAACGCTAAACCTTCTCCGGGAGTTGAATTTGGAAAATACAAGTTTGATACTCGTCGATGCAGGTGCTCTCTAACTGAGAATATTTCCGATTTGCAGTAGAGTGAGATTATTCTCGTTTAAAATAGTAAAGGGCATGTCTTTTCAGTCGATATATTATCCTCAACTCCGAAATAGACATGCAATACTGTTCAAATTTGATGAGAGCTCACGAAACTTCGTCCACTTCCTGTTTTTTCTCTATCTCTTGACTGGCTCATCTTATAGTATCTTGCAATGGCTCGTTTGAAAATTCTATGCCATACCTTTGAAATAAGGCGTTGCAAGATATTCAAGGAAATGAGAACTAAAGAGTGTGCAAAGTAACCTCGATGGCCAAATTAATCCCAATTTATGGAATTATGCTAGACTTAGACACACTTCTCTTTCTTCTAAGAATGCGCACAGAATCGCAACTTTCGAATAATCACTCCATTACCTACTCTTGCGGGAAAAATTGCGTCGCGTCTTCGTGAGAAGCCCGTCATTTGACGCGTCTACGGGAGGGAACTCGGTGAAAAGTACAAGGCGAAATGACTTGAAAATTAAAAATGAAACAAAATACCTCAAACTCGTTTGAAGTGCTTACAAGACCAAGGGGTGAGTATATTTTTTACTCCTTCGAGATATAACAATTGTTTCTCATACTCCTGAACGAGCGGGATATCGTTACAAAACTTGATCTCGACATAGGTTTTGATATTCTTATAAACAGTCTTCAAAAAACGATGAACACGGGAAAGAGCGAGAGAGTCTGTCCGAATTAGGAATGAGAGTCAGAATACAACAGAATCGAGGGAATCGTAGGAAATGGAATTAAGGAAAAAATATAAATGCGTTGCTGAAAGAGATTGACTGTACGCTTCCCCAAAGCGATTGCGAGGAGCAATTTTTACAAACCCCCCGCAGAAAAAAAGTCCCTTGGGATCCCATGAGTTCATGTGAAACCACATGAAATTCAGTCAATATCTCTTCTTACCCAATGACGTATAGTACCTCATGAGGTCATATAGGATCCCATTGAAGTTATGCGGAACCCCATAACTTCGTATCAAATGCCAAGATTTCATCCAATAAGATCCGATGGAATTTCACGAAGCCTTGTAGAATATCACAGGATCCGATGGGAACACATCCTAATGAGATCCCGTGAGATCCCACGGGAAGAATTTTTTCCAGCAGGCTTCTTCAAACAAAAAATGAGGGAAACTGGCAAAAATGTTCCAAAAAGAAGGTTTTCCCCGAATGAAAATCGTATTCATTTCAGGCGAAGGAAAAGAGTATTCTTCAAATTGTAAATGTAGTACATGCTCCCATAGGTTTTTAATTCATCGCACAAGATCGCATAAGGTACTGGGAAAAAGCCACCGCGGCCTAGTGGATAAGGTGCTGGCCTTCAACGCAGAAGGCCAGGGTTCGATTCCCGGTCGGCACCAGAATGAATTTTCATAAGTGCCTTTTTGGTGGCTTCGGTGGTTCGAAACCCACCTAAAACTATAGGTCCCGCAAAATAAACTCAAAAAGAGGTTAAGAATGCGTTAATAAAAAAAAAGGTACTGTGAGATTCTGTAAGTCTCTAATAGGATAAGATGGCATAACATAAGGTACGAACAATTTGATAAAGACCACTGACATGTAGTCACATGGCATTCATCATGATCCCATGTGACATCATTGAATGTCATGAAATATGATGGGAACGAATCCCGAACACATCCGATGCAACAGAGAGAACTTTCTTGGCAGAGGATTCTTCAAACAAGCAATGAAGGTGAAAAGGCAAAAACGGCAAAAAGTATAAAGAAGGACAAAAAGGGAGGCTGCATTGAGAAGAATCAAAATTCTGAGATAACCATTTGATAGAGCGTGAACATATCGTCAAAGAATAATTTCCGCAGAATTTTCGAGTAATAGATTCGAAAGTACAGAAAAAAAAATATTTTTTTTGGAAATGTGTTGAAATTGAAAAGGAGAGACATATTAGACTTTTAGAAAATTTCAAATCAAGAGGACGACATGTGTTTAGAGTTATCGTGTGCCATACGAAACGTGAACAATTGGATGTGAAAATGTTAGAAAAAAAGGCCATCACAAGGTTCATCAATTTAGGGAGAGTTAATAATAATTATGGGATTGGAGAGAAAACTATCCGAGAATCATCATACGGTTATTGGACGGAAAACGTAAAAAATATGAGATCATAAAAATATTTTACCATTATTCCACCTCCTAACAAGCACGAAATGTGCAGTAACTATCAATGCAATGCCAACTCCGAACCTTATAGACACTAGAAATAGAAAAATATCCATTATTCTCATTTATATCTCAACATAGAAATCTTCTTGACTATGATATAAATCTCACAAGTATATTTACATGTGAAAATATCCAACGAAATGCATAAAATTTTTTGAAACTGGCCTATTTAGTTCCACATGGGAGTATCAAAAGCTGGAACAGCCTGTTTTTCGGATAGCTACCAACAAGTTCATTGTTTTCATTATCAAACTATACTCACTGCTTGTTGACTCCTCCTCTAAATCTTGGTCCTCTTCTTCATCTTCACTGGGCATATCATCAATGATTTCATCGACCTCCTCATTGTCATCGATCTGCAGATAAAACATGTCTCGCTAATTTCCTCGTGAATTCATATACTGCTAAACGTTAGTAGATTTTTTAAGATAAATTGCGCTTGCTTTTTTTTATCAGAAAACAACACAAATCCGAACCACGGTACATACATAAAATCCATCGTAAGCCTTTTCGAAAAATAGATCCGCGTTCAAGTGTGAAATTGCACTTTACAAAAAATAGTATTTGCTATAGTTTTCGACTGAAATATTCTCAGCCAACCATACCGGTTAAATTACATTAATGAAGTGTGTGGAAGAAGAATTCAGGTGCTTTTGAAAGTTAAGAAATAAATTACGTACTATCTAAGAATGTTTTGTCAAAAGGTGCATGTAGAATGTTTCCGTTAACAGACCACAAATAAGAATTTTTCACATTCCGTGCGTAAAAGTGCATTTTCCACACGGATTTTTGACTTTTTCCTACGGATTGTGAAAAAATAGTATACGATACACGGCCGGGAATGTTGGAATTCGCATACTCGTGATAATTCCAACTTTACCGCCCTTGTATCGTAATGTACTCAAAGGTGTGACTACAAATAAACCTTGAAGATAGCGCGTAACTATCATCAAGTGAACACGTTCTTGCCACCGGATATTGCTAAATGCAATCTCTAACCGAAATGAAGTTGTTGGTATTATATTTGTATCAAGTAATGGACGGGTGCAATGGCTCCATTTTTGCGTAAAAATTGAAGATGCACTTTCTTGGTACAAAATTTTCCATGCAAAACAGTATGTTTCGATGCACATTAGGCACCGTTGCGCGTATGAGCGATTTTGGCACGAGGGCGGTATTACAGTCCAAACAAAGCGAGGGCTTACAATAAGGCCCTGGTCCAAAATCACCTATGCGAACTAGTTGCGAATATTATTTTTCGACACTTCGTGCGTGAAAGTGCACTTTACACAGGGACTCGTGACTTTCACTCACGGAACGTTAGATTTTGCATCCTCGTGATGATTCTGACCCTCGCTTTCGGCTCAGGTTGAAACATATTACTCGGAGTGCGAAATCCAACTTCTACGCCCTTGTATCAAAGTATACTATTTTGAATCTTCCTGTCCATGGCGGGCAGAAATTGCAAATCTTTCTTATCCGGGCTGGGCGGAAAGTTTATAATCAATTTGTTTCGATAAGAATCTTGGAAGAACTTTCATGCAGTCGCTTTGTCACAACGGCTGAGATCGACGAGTCTCATCCTGGATTAAGAATAATATTTCTCATTCTTTAGCTATTGCTACAAATGAACCATAGCTTTTTGAATTAAGAGGAGATGAGAGTCCAATTGATTGTATATTATGTGAGAGGCGGGCTTGAAGATCCGATGTTGCGTAGCTCAGCATTTTTCAATGAAGAATCGCGTTTCAAATGACAGCACATGTCTTTACTGGGGTTCTCAAAAATTTGATTCATTGGTTTGAAACGAGAAAAGGAGACAAAGACTGAAAGATCTCGTCTCCGTCTGAGATAGAATGAGATCTAGAATTGGATGATAACAGACTTTGGCGCAGAAAAGTAGACAACCTACCTCTTCCAGTGGCTCATCGCTATCGTCCATTTCATCAACGCCAGGGATATCGATATATTCTTCAGAACCACCATCTTCTTTACCGTAATAATCGTCTTTACCGTGGCTCTCTGAGGGTTGGATACCCTCGACACTAACATCCAAGTCAGCTTCAGAATACGTGACAACTTCATCATCCATATCATCTACATCGTCGGTATCTTCGATTTCTTCTAATACTCCTAAGTCGTCCATATCATCATCATCAAAATTTTCTTCGCCGTAACCTTCGTCATCATCATACTCATTCACTTCGTCGTGAAACTGCCCTACAATTATGGAAGGAAAATATTTTATCTCGTTGCAAAAAATTTGAGGGACGTCGACCAATGCTCGAATTTTGATCTTTCGCGAAACGTAAAAGAACTCACTCTGAAAAAGAGCGATAAGATGGTGCGTCGATCTTAACATTCATGATTTGAGAGTCTTTGAATCTTTTTCGACAGTATGGTTGACATCTACGAAATTTAAGATGTTACGTGGAAGAAATTCGATTTTATATCTATAATGCATGCATATAGCAATTTGAAATCGACTTCAGCCAATTATTATAATTATTGGCGTGAAATATTACTGATTGCTACACTGATTACACTGCTTGAGCGTCTACTTACGTAGTTGCATAGGGAACTGACATACGTTTGGGAAAAAATCAGAAAAAAAAATGTATGTCGACAGTTTAACTAATGGGAATTTGAGAATTGGGAATTTTCAAAGCATGTGCGTGATTTTGACTGTAGATTCAAAGATTGAATAATTAGAATTCGCACCCAACAATGTGGCGGGTGCTGCACTGTGTCACGTGACACAAAAGCTTTTCCAAGATGTTTTTATATCGAGACACTCATTTACAACTCTTGAACTCATCTTGAATCGTGCTTACTTCGATGTTATGAATGAAATCTCTGAAATGCATGATCGTAGTTAGGAAAATTTTGTGGAGGAAATTGCTTTTCAACCACGTGACACATGAGCGCAGTCCGCCTTCATTGAAGCGCCAACTCAAATCTGTAAAACTTTCAAGCTCTCCTAAAAACAGACTAAGTGCTCTAAAAAATTCCTATTCTTTTTCTCTTAGATCAGAGTCATCATAAGTTCCCTATTGTATCACAATGAGTCCTGAATAGGAATCTATAACTCGAAGGAAGAATGGAAATATTCCAAAAACAAGAATTTTGCATACTTGTTGCGAAAAGTTTGACTCTCGATACAAGAAAAGGACTATCTCGACGATATTGACATCCTGAAGAATTGTGCATGCAAAAATACAAACATAGGACAGTGAATCTGTAGATAAGAAAAGTCAGCTGGAGAGGAAGTACATGGATGATCGTGGTGAATTTTAACACCTTGAATTGTTTTTATTTTTGGAATAAATCCAAAGATCGAGGCCTGAACCTTTGAAAGTTTGGTGCTCCTGGCCGTGTTGAGATGTAAGTAGTATAAATCAAGAACTTGGCATAAGCCCTAGACCTTGACCTTGAGACTCACTTTGGGAATTGAAAACGATCATGTTCCAAAATCCACTTGGATCTCGTCTCAGCGGGGAAGGAGAAGCGAGCGAGGAGGATCGGTGTTGAGTCCCGCGAAACGAAGAGCAGAGCATCGCATGTCAGAGAAGGTGGAGTTTCGCTGAGATAGAGAAGGCTCACACGTCATACATCATAATACTTGTATTTTGTATTCCATTTAATAACAGTATTTGTACATGTAAGATTACAGTAACTATATCATACAGCTGTGTCGCCGCGGATGTAAATACCAAGCGAAAGTCTGGGGCTCGCGCGACACGCTCACCCCCGTGCGGCTCTGCGCCCTGCGATGAGCCGCGTGAGCGGTACACGTCAGACACGCCGCGCTCTATCATACAAAATACATGTATTACGTGGACTCGACGTTCAACGAAGCTCTCGAGGGCATGTTTGACAATGTGACTGACGGAGCGATGATGCATGTGCATACGTATCATGCAGCCAAACGCGTGCGAGCCGCGGCGAGGGAGGAAATTGATCGAGATGAAAGAGGGCGAGCGATCCATGAGCGATGCGATATGCGTTGTGCTAATTCGGAATGCGTGTTTGTCATGCACCTTTGTCGTGGTCTGGGGCGAGCTCGTCGTCGGCGTCGTCGTCGGCGTCGTCGGGCTCTTGAGTGTCCCCGGGCTCGTCGTCCTGGTCGTCGCCGTCGTCGCCGTCGTCGCCGGGCCACGCGCCGCCGAGCAGCAGCTCGCGCTCGGCCTCCTCGTCGGCCTCCTCCTCGAGCCGCGAGCACTCGGCGTCGTCCTCGTCCTCCTGCTCTTCGGCTTGAGCCTCGTCCGGGCTCTCCTCCTCCTCCTCCTCCTCCGCCTCCTGTTCGTCCTGCTGCTGCTCCTCGGACCCGACTAGGCCCCGCTCGTCCTCGTCCTCCTGCTCCTCGTGGGACCCGTCCGCAGCTGCCTCGTCCTCGCCCTCCTCCGCCTCCTCATCCTCCTGACCATCGTGGTCCTCGTGGTCCTCGTGGTCCTCGTGGTCCTCGGGGTCCTCGGGATCCTCGTGAGCGTCATCGGCGCCGTGGGCCTCCTCGTGCGGCGCGCCGTCGTCGACCCAGCCCTCGAAGATCGCCGCCCACTGCGACTTGCTCAGCGGCGTGTCCACTGCGATGCACAAGTCACAAGATTAGGTATAACGCAATTTGAAGTACCGCGGATAACATTAACATTTTGCTTCGCCGCGAGGCTTGAATCGGTAGAAATTTTGGAGCCCGACGTGCACAAGCGGCGCAAGGAGCGCGACGTGTCCTCGTCAACATTTTTGTCGTAAAGCTTAAAACGATGCACAAATAACCCACTCAGTTCCAACGATCTATTGTGAGACTACTCTGGATCACAGTTCGATCGCCGCGATACTGGATTCTACCGCAAAACTCCGAGTCATTTCGAGTAAAATCACACCTTACATTTTCAATTTCTGTTGAAAATTCGTTGCCACAGACACTCAAGATTTTCGTCTCTAAAACTGCACAGCATTACTATTCTCATTCACGTGCATAAATAGCTACGAACTAACACTAATCAACCTATTTTTCTTTTCAAAAAATTCGATCGCGTACCGTCTTGAACTAGGACGAACTAAACATTTTTGATAAAAACTCAATGAACAAACGAATGTGTGCCGAGCTACTCGCCGAGCTACAGTCCCGCAAGGAACAAATCTGAATAGAAAGCCGTCGTCCGCAAAAATTCAAAATTCAAATTTTTCGCGGAAGTGATACATTTGCGAATCTGCGATGTATCCAGTTCCCGATCGACGTACAGCTAGAAATCAGTTTTTGATGTTCCGCGAAAATCGAGAGATCGTGTTCAGAATGAGGCCCTGGCGACCTCTGAATCGCACAGGATATCCGCCGACCCGCCAAGTGCGCGCTCTATCCCGAGGCTGCGAGAGAGGGTGAAAATCTCGCGCGGGTGAGCTCGCAAGCTTGGCAAGGCCACATTGCTGTCCATACCATCGTCGGAGCCTCGATGCTCGAGGATCAGGAGCCCCACGACGCCGAGGAGGCCAGCGAGCAGGGCGAAGAAGACGATGCGGGCGCACCAGTGGCCGCCCGTCGCCGCCTCCTTGTGCACGTGTATCGTCACGCTGTCCGCTGCGCCGGGCTGCGACTCGCCGGAGCCGCTCCGCGTGGCCGACGTCGCCAGCCATCCCTCGTCCTCGTCTGCGGAGACAAACAAAGCAACGAGCGATGCTTCAAACGGCGCCTTGTCATTCAGATCGCCGGATGTTTGCGGAGCTCTTTGGGCAACTCTGTCCATCACCCTTTCAAGGTAAACCAACACGGCCGTGCAGGAGCCTCGCGAAATATGTACTTATTGGGATTCAAGACGCGCGACTCCCGCGATGCGCGTTCAATCCGATTTGGCTCATATCTTGATAGTCACAGTGATCGAGCCGAAGAGTGAGTTGAAATGGTCTGACTGATTCCAAGCATTTTTCGACTTTTCCAGCGGAACATTATTATTTTCTAGGGGTTTTCTCAAAAAATACATGACAGGACAAACGAAAATTTACCAACAAAAACGATCAACTAACACGTTCAAGTCTCTCGTGTTTTCCTGTGGGGTACCCTGGTACAAATCATTGGTAATTCATCCGAAGAGAATAATTTTCAATGATTAAAATCAGAGATAATAAAAAAGTCTTATAATTCGAACGTGCATACTTCAAATCTCGAGATTGAGCAGTTATGGTAGGAAGACAATTGTATCGCCATCAAATACCCGGTTGAGAAGCGCACCTCAATGAAAAATTGATAAACTGCTACGCGACAAGTGCATCGGTACGCACAGAAATTTTTCATAATTCTTGCCGATTAGATGTTTTTCAGATGAATTCCTGAGTGATGAAAGATGAACATGAGGAAAAATGAGACGAAGATGAGGGAGATGCTCTTGCTGGCCGATGCCGGGAAAATTATATTCTTGCAACCTGGAAATCGGAAAAATCGTCGACGAAAGCGGGGGGTCTATTCCGGGAAAATTGTTATGCAACTTTTACATAAAAATAGATACACTTGAACTACACGTCTTGGCTCTGTGAGCCGGGAATCCGTGCTTTCCGCACGCGGTTGCACTACTTTGTGCTCTCTCGCGCTCGCGACTAATTTTTGCTTCTGAAAGAGGATGCATGCGTCCAACGTGATAACCGATTTTCCCTCTCCTCTCCCTTTCTGCAATTGTTCATTGAGCAAATGTCTAGCCATCCCTCACTATGGTCGAAAACTCAGAGAAAATAGCTAAAGCACGGCGTGGATAATGCCTTGAGCCGGGGAACGATTGGACTAGCGATCGGTAGCGCTCCGCGCTTCCACGCCAAAGGCTGCGGGCAACCGATCGCGTGCGATTGATCGAGGGCTGCGTGACAGAGCGCAACCGATGCCGGGAAACTGCGCGCATGAGAATTCGGTCCGTGGATTCGAATCCGGAGTCGCGAATCGAGGACTCGTTATCGGGGACTGGTGCCACCGGACGATTTGACGGCCGCCGCCAACGTTTCGCGCTACCCCCGTGACGCGCGCATTATTATCGCGGCCGACATGCGGCGAAAGCTCGGCGCGCGATGCGCCCGAAATAAAAGAGCCGATAGAAAGAGAGAGAAGGGACTCCCGAGCCGTTGGAGAACGGGCGCGCTAAAAATACGAGCGGAGTGACGCTCGCGCGGGCTGCACGCTGCATCGCGGCCTGTGTGCGTGTGAACGCGGGGTCCCGGTGGCGGCGCGACAGGCGATTCGGCCGAAAACTCGCTCCAGGGCAAAAGCATCGGGGGTAGCCGCGGGAATTCCTCGAGAACACGGGTCACTTTTCGGGAGCGCGGGCGCGCTCCGAGCTCGGCTGCGGGCTCACCTCTCCTGCGACGCTTGTCCTTGCGCTTCCTGGGTTGCACGTCGCCGGACATTTCGCCGCCGACGTCGCGTCCGCACTGTGCCGAGTCCCGATCGTCGGCACCGCGGAGAGGCTGCGGATATTCGTGCGCAGCGACGGCAGAGCCGAGCCCCGGCCCGCAGCCCGCGGAGCTTTGCCGAGCTTCGAATGGCCCCGCGCCAAAACGACGCGACGGCCGCGCGCTCGCGTGCGGTGGGCAGGCGCGCGCAAGCTCCGGCCGGCGGCCCCTGCTGCCTGCGTATCGTCACGGCGCGCCCGCGACATTGTGAGGAGCGTGCGCCCGAGGACTGGCCCGGCCTGTCGAGCTTTTGGGCCCCAATCCCCGCTTGCTTCGGAACGTATGGGCCCGAGTTACTTTGATCCGAAAGCCCGTTCCGAGAGAAGGGCTGAATACTCTTGCGCATGTGACGACTCCATTGTTCAATGATTGCCAAGTATAAAGTTTGTAGATGATTATTTATGAATTGAGTCAGCGTGTGGTGAAAACAAAAGTCGAAACTCGATATTATATCAATGGAATTCACTCGCAAAACTTTGAGAATCTATGCAGGATACTCCCGAAATATTCTAAAAGAACCTCAGGAGACCTCACGACTCTTTCCCCCCGGACTTTTCTATTGCAACTAAGACTCCAGGACATTAATGAAGGGCACTGATGTAGACTGAATTTGAGATTTACTGAATCTAAAATGAGCTGACATTAGACGGAACCAAAGATTTGAAATGCGCCCTGAAAAGTTCACACGAATAGAATTTCTAGCAAATTCGATTCATATAACGCAAACCACGATATTTTAGCGCCAGAATTTTATCTAAGCCCCGAATAATCAATTCCCAAAAAGTGCAATTTTCAACTTCTTTTCATTCAACCCAATTGATCGCAAAGAATGTGGAGAAAGCACCCTCACTCTTTTATGAAAAAGTAAAAATGTTTATCGTACAAATTCCTTAGAATCATTCTTATTGAATCAAATTTCAATCATTACCTTCTGATTTATTGCAGAAGTCTATAGCAAGAGTTGTATTATAATATTTAGATGAATGGAGATTCGATTGGAATTCAATTAATGCGAAAGTTTGCAAGCCCATATATGTGCAGTATTCACGCATTTGATACGCAGATTACTCTCTATATGTCAAACTACGTATATTTTTATTTCATCCTAATTTTTTCAGAGAAAACGTTCTGTTTCGATATCTAATTCAATTTGTCCAGATGAGCAATAGTGAAAAGAGAGCTGAAAATCGACAACTAATGCTTCTCATACGATTCTTCCATTTTCCCCACTTTCTCACCTTTTATAACATTTTTCGGATGCGAGAAGTCGTCAAACGGAGTAAAAAGTCGCTAAACAATGAGAATAGTACATACACTACTCAGCAATAGCGAAATAGTATATTTCTATACATATACGTGGGCGTAAAAGTTGGATTTCGCAAACCGAGTGATATTTTCGGACCGAGCCGAAGGCGAGGGCCAGAATTATCACAAGGATGCGAAATCCATACTTCACGTCCGTGTACCGAAAGCTATCTTTTCACAACCCGTGAATGAAAGTTGATTTTCCGTGTGAAAAGTGCACTTCCCCGCGCGGAGTGTCGAATTAAATACTTTGCAATTGCGGGCAAAGTTATAATTGAATGACTCATGTTCTATGCGAAGTAACTTGGAGGACGAACGATGGGGATATTAGAAGGAAGGATTGGTTGTGAGGGATGATGTGACATCATATTTCAGATTCGTGCGCCAAAAAATTCACACATTACAGTTTGTGCAAGAAGTTACATTCACGCTCACTTCACCCGTGCGTGAATGGAAAAGTCGTGCGAGAAGTCATTTCCGCATTACTTACCGGACCGTAAATAGTGAAGAGAAGTTAAATTTTCTATCTTGTTTGCGCACAGAATGGCAAAATAAGATACATAATGTATTAAGGCCACACTAAGCTTCTAGAGCCTCTAACTTTCGACCATCTCAAAATTTTCCAACGTACCTTATAGCTCATTTTGAGGATAGCTTCCAGACCCTTCATCTCGACCTAGTAGAGCCGAGCAATTTCAGATCTACGAGAGAGAATTTTTTACGAGTCCAAAAGGGCATACCTGTGCATAAAGGCCTGTAAACGGCGTTCTACATCACATGAAATCGCGATTACCCGTCTCTCAAAGATCCAAATTCAACGTACCTTGTCTTGTTTTGCAGCTTTTTCTGTGCTCTATCAGATGATTTGAGATCGATTGACTTACTCTGAAACCAACGAGAGAAAACTACCGGTTGGCCCCTAATGGGTACATTCGTCGTTTTTTGGTAAGTTATTGCTTGTAAAGTTGGGCCCAGATCGAATTTTTTTATTATGAAAAAGACATTCCAAAGATGAAGAAGGGACAAATATATGTACATCAAAATCATTTCAGACAAATATTTTGCCGTAACTTTGAATGGCCGAATAGAATAAAGCATTTTTTGCTATCATGATGCATGTGCGCAAAGTTAGTGCGTAAAGTGTACTTTACGCTGACGCGTAACATACTTCACACTATGACTTTCCGCTCATCAATTTCAAAATAGCGTAAGCAACTCTGTCGAAAACTTCCGCACTCGTCGAAAACTTTAGACACGAGGGTCAGACTTCAGGCACTGGTGAGACACTCGCCTGCGGCTCGTGCGTAAAGTATCTCACCAGTGCGTATAAGGTCTTACCCTCGCGTGTAGAGTTTTCGAACTCGTGCTTGAATTGTCAACATTTTTTAAAAAATTGAAACCTCGATTTGAAGCTAGCTAGAGCTAGTAAACGCAAAAAGCTTTTTTCATCGGTCCGAATCATTTTAGGCCCCATATTTCAACAAAACACACACGAAAAAGAATACGCGGACAAGCCACGGATTGTGTGCATCTGATATCTCAGCATATGGCCTCAATGGGTACCTTAAGCTAAAAGCACCTATGCTGGAACGCGAAATCGAGTGCTACCCATTCACTCACGCAATGGAAGAAAAATCTTAGTTTACCATAATACGATTCAAGCGGCGGCAGATACTGCAGGGGACGATGCGTGAACATTTTAGAAAAAGGAAATCCTGGAAAGCCCCAATTGAATTGGAGAAATCAATACTTTACAAATGCACGTACTTGGTCCTATGCGTGGTACTTTTACTAAAATTGAGTTATATTTGAAACTATAACTTCTCGTCCCCGATTTTTAATAAATGATGAATGGACTTCTTGATCTTGGAGGACAAAGGCGAGTAAGAAAATCACTCTTTACAGACTGTAAAATTTTTTCATATTAGCAAAGTTTCGTCGACTATTAGATGACCTCATCGGGCTCTAAAAACTTGACAATAAAAAGTTACATCGTTGGTTTATTGATAATAATCAGATGTGGAGTATTATTCCATATCTCGATAACTGACTCCAAGCAGGCAAACATTCAAAGGGGAACATTCAAACAAGTTGAATGTTCGCCTGCTTGGAGTCAGTTGTCGAGATGTGGAATAATACTCCACATTTGATTATTATCAATAAACCAACGATGTAACTTGTTATTGTCAAGTTTTTAGAGCCTGATGACATCGACTGATAATCGACGAAACGATGCTAATATAAAAGCATTTCACCATCTGTAAAGAGTGATTATTTGAAACTGGGTTATGGCTGAACTATGAGCGAGGATGATCTGCAAAAAGACATCAAAAACGGTGAATGCATAATAACATATTCATGGGTCTTACACTCATCTAAACTTGTACTTTACACTCCTAAATCGAGACTGATAGTTCGACTGCACCGTTTAATTCAAATTTATGCTGCGCGGCTGTGGTTCGGAACCCTGTCACTCTCGTTCGAAATTGCCACTCAATCAGGGCTGCCAGTGTTGCCACCCATGCGCGGGCCATGGCTAGCATGGTTACCAATCATATTTGTTTACTTCAGTTTACTTGCTTCTTGCTTGTCGATGATTGAAGTCTCGCAGTTTAGGAGTCAATAACAATTTCCCGTAACAACACGATACGATCTGTAGTCGGTTGTGCACGATCTATTTACTTTTTCTAACATCTGAAGAAGTCACATCCCATTATTGACAAAATCTACACCTCTTCGACGAATGGAGGTTAACGAACTTTCATTTTTGAAATTATGTCATAGTCAAAAGTGTAATTAAATTCCGTCTTTCAGCTCGTTCGCCTTGTTCACGCTCCTGCGGCCTCAGACCGAGCCTCAGACGACTTGGATTTGCATGAACTCCCAGAGCTTTGTCATGCTTGGTTACAACTGCAGGATACAACAGAGGTTTCCAACTTGTTTTACAGAAAAATTCTCTTCCAACAGTGTGTAAAAAATTCCTTTCGTTGTGTGTTTTGTATCATCTTTTGATTACGTTTTTTCTCTATACATAATTGTTTACTTTGGGTTAAGAATTATACATAAGCCGCTGCATATCAAGTGAACTTTCTGACTTATAAAAGTGTTGTTTTACTCACTCTAACAGAAGAACATCTTGTTGCATGTGAGATCTACTTCACAAGACTCTCTTACTCCAGATAATCTTCAGGAGCTCATTTTACCATGACAAAGCTTTCTAGCAATCAAATTATAAGTCTCTATTCATAAGTTCAGCTCTTTTTTTATCTTCAAGCACAGTGTAATAAAGACACTAAGATATGCATGTCTGTTTTCTTGTCCACAGTCAATTATGAAATTAGCCAAAGAAGAGAAGTGTAAGACATTTGCTTCAATGACATGGTAAAAGTCAGGACCATTCCATGGATTCTGAGAATGAGTTGTTGGAGTTTCTACTATACTTCAGACCTGCCTACTCCTCACGTTGTCGATGTTGCCTTGAGTAGACTTATGATGAAAAGCGTGGTCCCGAGTCATTCGCTACATCTGTACCATTATGAATAATTTTCTCCAATCACCCAGAATGCATACTGAAGTCCCAAGATCTACGTTCTCCTTGAAGCGTGTTAGCGGGATTAATAATCGAGATCCCCCAAAAAACTCTGTGAAATCCATATTGAGTGAGTCGGATGACAGTGACTCTTCCACTACTCCTCCTACAAATAAAAACACCCCTACAAAGTCACCATCAACCAAGAGATGGGTAGGCCCAGATATCAAACTGAACCTGAGACCTTTAGGCTTTGATAAAAAGTTGGATGCATGGGTTGAAGAAAAAAGGAGGAGTCCTGTTGTATCTTCAGCTGTTGCAGTGAGTTTAATCATAGTTGAATTTGATTCTGGTTTAACTTAATTAATTCTACTGAAAAAATACCTTCGAATAAATGTATTCTGTTTTCTAGGTCACCAAAAACGAATTGAGTACAGATAGAACAGATCTGAAAGATATTCAAATAGAAATATTGGACAAGTTTTATACAGCATTAGACGCAATCCCTCAAGATGTCTTGTGCAAGTTTCCTCAATTCAATCCTGAATCATACCAGAAGCTGAAAATCCTTAACCAGAGAGTGAGAGCAAAATTACGACAGACTGAGAAGAGATTAATTTCGCTTGATGCAACTACTGAAGATGAATCTAAAGGATTAAATAATTCATTTGAATGTAACAACAAAAATCACGTTCAAGAACCACCACCTAAACAAAGTAAAATTAGTGAATATTTTGACACAAATATAGAGAGACCATGCAGTAACGGTACGTTTGATCGAAAGGAACGCACCCCGAATCTAAGTTCCCTGGAATGTGATCTCAGTGAAGAAGAATTCTCAACCAAAACGCCTCTCAATAAGAAAAATATTTCAGAAAATCGGAGTCAGTCTTCAGAAACAGAAATGGCGTCTCTTCAAGTCAAGAAGAAGAGTAATTTTAAATTAAAAGTTCCAGTGAAAGCAACTTTGTCACCAGAAATGTCGAAAAAATTGGAAGAAATGAAAGAGAAGAACCATAAAGTCAAATCTGTCTCTGAGAACACAAATTCCAGTATACCATCTCTTAACCTTGACAGCTCTTTTAATGATTCAGTTCAAAGCTTACAAATGGATGATATCAATTCTGTTCAGTTAAGGAATCCGTCAGTGAGTGGTATTTCACCAAAGAAAACTCAAAATGTTTGGAAAAATTCCGAAGATCCTCGTCCCTTGACTCTGAAACAGAAAAGTAGCTCGCAAGAAAAGAAATCATCCAGTCAAAATCATTACCAATCTCTCAACAATCCAGGAAAATCAAGTGATGAAATAATTGTGATTGATGAATCTTACACAGTCAATACTTCTGCAAACTCCCAGAGTAACTCAGATTGCTTCATTGACGATAGTTTGTTCGAAAAAGAAGATTTGGTCACAGGAGATAGTCTACCAACTGTCAAATTCTCCAAAAACGTCCAGAATGATGGTCTTAATAAAGAGTTACTCAGTGGTAAATTTCCACATTCAACAGAAATGTTCACAGTTAGTATCAAACCTAGTTATTACAGAAATAATTCTAAATACTAATGATTGTCCTACTTACAGATCTTCAGACAAAAGTTTGGTCTTTACAACTTCAGACCAAATCAACTGCAAGCAATAAATGCAGCTCTCCTAGGTCATGACTGTTTCATTTTAATGCCTACTGGAGGTGGAAAGTCTCTTTGTTATCAGTTACCAGCTTTGTTGGCACCTGGAATCACGATTGTGATTTCGCCACTAAAAAGTCTGATTCTAGATCAAACGCAAAAACTGATATCCTTAGATGTAAACCACTTGCATTCTCTTCTCGAACATCGCTTTGCTGAATAATTTTCATAACTGTCATAACAATCCATTCACAGATTCCAGCAGCACACATGTCTGGGGAATTACGTGAGGACCAGATGGCCGCAATTTATCGAGAACTGTCGACATTTGAACCCAGTTTGAAACTTTTGTACATAACTCCTGAGAAGCTCTCTGCCTCTCAAAAATTGTGCAGTGCCCTCAAAGCTCTGTATGAAAGAGGAATGTTGGCAAGATTTGTCATCGATGAGGCCCACTGTGTAAGCCAATGGGGACATGATTTTCGCCCGGATTACAAGAAGCTGAAATCATTGAGAGACAACTATCCCAGAGTTCCAACAATGGCTTTGACTGCTACTGCCACTCCCAGAGTTCGAACTGACATTTTGCATCAGCTGGGCATGACATCACCGAAGTGGTAAGTATTAATATGTGCCCACGCAAGGCTCTGGGTAGACGCGTGATGAAGCTCCCGCAAAATCGTTTGCACTTCCAAGAACGTTATAGGAGGAAGTAGGAGACCGACCATTTTGAAATGAATGAGTAAAAACATTGCGGTTGGAGTGAGAAAATGATCCCCGTTCCGGATTGCATTTGAAGGATCCGAGACTTTTTCTCGTATTGTGCAGTGCATAGATTACCTTTGGAATTACAAAATGCGGTACTAGAACTTTTGCTTAGAAATCAGTTACAATAGCAGTCTGCTGATTACTCTCGATGAACATTTAGCCCACGACGAGAATTAGGTTTCTTGAAATATTTTTCCTCGTTTCAAAAATGAAGCATTCCGTTTGATAATCCCGTCGAATCAGTCGTTGCAGCAGTAGATCGATCTAGAGTTGGAAATCGCCAGGAAGTAGCTGACATATTTCGGAAACTCCCGATTCTTGAGAGGACAAACAGAGGGTGATCGTTTTTGGCATTGGCAATTTTAACGTTTTCCTTCATTTGAATCAAGTTCGTGTATTTACGAATAATTATTTATATGAGCCTCGGGGAGAAAAGTCGAATGAAGTGCGCTCCGTGGTAGAGAAAGATATGCTTAAAACCTCATTCCGATCCACATTCTAGAGTAAGGGTGATGGTTCCAATGCTCAATTAATACTTGCATTATTGTGGAAAGACTGGAAACTGGTGACGAAAGTCGCGCGAATTTGGACGGAACGTTAAGTGGTCTAAATTTCTTTTTAATTTACATGAAATTTGAAGTATCCGATGGAATAATTGATCGATGAGGAGGTTATACTCTGGGCTTAAAGACGATTTTTTCCAGGTTCATTTCAAGTTTTAATAGACCCAACTTACGGTACAGTGTCATACGTAAGAAAGGAAAAAATTCATCTGATGAGGTCATAGGAATAATCAAAGCAAAATTTCAAAATGACTGTGGTATAGTTTATTGTTTATCTCGCAAAGACTGCGATACTTATGCTGACCAAATGCAGTACAATGGAATAAAAGCAATGGGTTATCACGCAGGTCTTACTGATAACCAACGGAACGATATCCAACGAAGATGGATATCAGAACAGGTATCCAAATTTAAATATTGTTATTGATGAAAATGATTCAACCTTTTCCTCTCACGCTCATTTCTCGAATTTTAGATAAAAATTGTGTGCGCTACCATTGCTTTTGGAATGGGAATTGATAAGCCAAATGTGCGATTCGTGATACACGCAGCCTTACCCAAATCGATCGAAGGCTACTATCAAGAAAGCGGGAGAGCAGGGCGAGACTCGGATACTGCAGAGTGCATATTATTTTACAACTATGCTGATGTGTACAGGCACAGAAAGTTGATAGAAATGGATGTCAGCTCCAACAGAGATGCCCAAAAAACACATCTTGACAATCTTTCCAAGATGGTTACGTTCTGTGAGAATACAACTGATTGTCGTAGAGCTTTGCAGTTGAATTATTTCGGAGAGCTTTTTGATCGAGAAGCTTGCATGTCTCACCCACAAACGGCATGCGACAATTGCAGAAATAAGGTTCGACTGATTTCTATCATGAGTTATCGAGCATTTTATTCATTAACACTTTGGGCAGGCCGAGAAACCTCTCAATCCCACTAGAACTAGAGTGCTCGCTTTTCGCCATCCAAATTTTATTGGTCCTTACGAGTCGATGAATGTATTTGATAGGTTCATATGCTTTTGTGGGTCGCAGCTTCATTTGTAACTTCTTCAATCCGTTGGACCATGAAAATTGGTGACTACTAACAGCGAGATCAGTTTTACAAGCTTTGTCATCAAACTTCTCGATTTCACGATCAAACTATTCAAACTCAAGCTAGGTAGTTTAAATACCTTATTACGATTGAATTTTCATATTTGAATGGATTCTCGTAACGATCTGTCCGTCATAGCTTCTTCAATTTGACCTACTCATCTGTCTAATCACGGAAATGCAACGTCGGGTTTTGATATGAAGAATAACTTCATCGATAATATCATGAAAAAACAAAATGACTTCACTAACTCCAGCGTGGACGGCATTTCGCAGATCCCCGCGTTTTTCGCGGGCATCTGAGAACTCTCTTACTCTTTTTGCGTTGAAATCTTTCGATGCAGTTGCTTACTCGAATATAATTTTGAAGTGGACTATGAGTCCTAATAAAAAAATTCGAGGCCATCTATGGCATTGATAAAAAAGATAGTTTCTTTAATTGTACGAAGAGTAGCTTGTTTTGACCAGTCAATCATTTTAACCATTCAAAATTCTATCGCGAGTGCACTTCAAAGTCAATTTCAACCTTATTAATCAGAAATTGGCTTGGATTTAAAAAAAAAAAATGTTCTGTTGTGGCCAATATTGAAATTTGCAGAATATTCTTGACAATTTCGTTGTATTTGTTCTTCTGGAGGTGTGAAACAAGCTCTTTGCTTTGATAGCAAAAATGAAAATCTCCGAGTATTCTCCACTTGAGGCCGATAGGGTCGCATTTTCAAAGAACAGGCACCGATCACAATTTCTCTAATTGTAAGCTCAAATTTTTTTCTAGTGAGAATCTTATCTCGCCAACTCTGGGCGCGAAGTTCGTTTTTTTCAACATTCATTCATTGCTTATGAAGAATAATACAGAATTACCATTATTATACTTTTGGAGAAGGGTTCATACTCTAGAAACGGCGCACAATGCCAGTTGAGGCTTGTCAACATTGCTCATATCACATTTGACGTAGAATCCTACGAATTCCAGTGTATTGCGTATATCTCGCATTTGATTGTTAGGTTTCATCTCTTCATTTTTCCATTTTACTAGGGTCAATTTAAAAACGTGGACGTCACAGAAGAATCGAAAATCTTGGTTACACTGATTCGGGATTTCACAAAGAATAAGGGACGAATAACAATTTTACAAATTGTTGATATATTCAAGGGCAGTGATCTCAAAAGGATAAGAGATTCAGGTAAGAAACTAGAATCGATAAGTATGCCAATGGATGATTTGTGACGAACTTATTTGTGTATTTTTCTCAACAGGCTTTGATAAACACCCATATTATGGGAAGGGGAAATCATGGGCAAAACACGAAATCGAAAGACTCTTGCACAAACTAGTTATTGAAGAATACCTGAGTGAAAGTATGTATCTAAATAATGAAATAACGTGCGCATACGTGGGACTCGGACCGAAAGCTAGAGATTTGATGACTTCCAACAGCATGAAAGTAATAACTTTAAATGTGACATTTTCCGTCAATCCAGTTTAGACTTGAGCTATAATTGAATTGTTCTATTTCAGTTGTATCTGCAAACGAAAGAGGTGATAGTTAAGCCAACTGCGAGTGTTTCTGTTTCTTGTGTATCTATGCCAGACGACAAAGCTCTCAAGGAAATACAGGAGACTTGCTACAAAGACTTGTGCGAGATTGTTAACGGCATAGCAGGTGCATTAGATGTTTCCGTCAACTCTATCATGAATATGGTTGCCCTCCGCGCCATGAGCCAGCAACTTCCTGACGATGCAGCTTCAATGATGAAGATACCCCATGTCACCAAGGCAAACTACGAAAAGTATGGCAGAGCGCTCCTCGACATCACAGCCAAATACGCGAGA
>JAPYYZ010000918.1:0-17360 GCA_030522705.1 Eretmocerus eremicus
TATCTGTTGTATTTCTAAGTTTGGACCGTAACTCCTCGTCAAGTTGATACCAGGCTCTTCAAATGACAGTTCCTCAGCATGTTGGTGACATTATATGTTCTTTTGATATCTCTCCTCTTCATAAATCATACTGCGGCTGGTCAAAGTTCTCAGGTAGCCCAGCTAGACAACTTGTGATCCTAGCAAGGTCAAAAATTCTAGGGAAGAAGTCATTTAATTCATATCTCTACAGATACTAATTGAGACTGATGTACACTCTGTGATCACTTGAACTGCCGGAATGTTTATCTCTTCTCGCAGTCACCGAATAGGTTATCGTGTGAGTTTGAGTGAGATAGCGGGTAAACATTCAGGCAGTTCAAGTGATCACCGAGTGTACCTATGCGGTTTCGTGAAATATCTAGATATCTATGTATCATTCATATGATATTGAGATCTAAGGGAAACTTATTATGCGCCTGAACTCGCCCCATCCACTCAAGGCCATGAATTCCAGCTGTTTTATCATCAGCTGCTGAAACGATTAACGCAACGTGGAAGCTCCTATGCTCGACAACCCTTATGATCACTTCCAGCCCTCAAAAGAATTTGAAAAAAGTCCAAAAAATATATTTCCACATAAAACTTTTTGTTCATTGGGATTCCGAAATCGAAAATATGTAGCCTTGATCAAAAAACGGAGATAGGTTTCACATGACCAAGAAAATTGATCTTGAAGTCGAATCCAAGGACACCGTCAGATTTTTTGCCGAAGTGCCCTCTAGAAGTCATCCGAAAATATACCTAAAGGAACTTGTCCCAAGGTAAAACTCGACTCTTCCGGAAACTAAGGTAAAAAATATGTGGTTTTGGTTGGCTGACAGAAATAATTATCAAACGACGTTGACAATCAATCTCAAGGTCAAATCAAATGTTATTGCCTAAATTTTTGTTGAAAATTGCGAAAATTTCTTCCACGTTGTTGTCACGACCGACCTTCGCGATCCCTCCGAGTTATACGAGCTTTTCCGCAATTTTTCGTGAAGTGCTGGCGTTTTTCACATCTTGAGCGGGAAAGGAGAAAATCCTACAAATAGCACTGAAAGCTAGCTACAGCTTTGAAATTTCATTTAAGACCCAAAGAACAATGAATATTCTGACTCCGCAAGTAACAAAACCTGGGTACCAATATATATCCTCTGTGGAACTCGGAAAGTACCTTGTGTTTGATAAATTCGATCCACCACGATCAAAAATGTTGGCACATCATTTCTTGTGAAATTTCTGTGTAACGCGGTAATCCTCATGAACTCTGAGGGTTTTCTCTGAGCTTATTGTTAGTAGAGCATATTACTCTGAGATCGACGAGCATGTAACATGCCATTTGGAAGATTAGTGTTTCGTGGTTTTCTGGAGTTTCCGTCGGAAATGAACCAGTACTCTTTCCCCCGCGGCTTTTTTTCGGCCACCAGAATCGCGCGCTCTCTTCGCGGAATCATGCACTTGCGCGTCCACGCGAGACACGGCGACACTTGCGTTGGGCAAGTAGCGTCTGCGCGCAAACGAGGCCATGCCGTAGTTTAAGCTGTGCAAATTGCATAGCCGCAAAGGTCAGCAAGTAAGTGCGGCAATCGGTTGAAAAGGCGCGCGCTCGCCGCAGACGGCCAATGGATCTCGTGCGTGCGCGCGGATATGATTTAGGTACTCGTAAGCGCCGCGCATTAGCCACTTGCGTGCCTCTCGATCTGTATTATATGCAGGGCAGTGCAAGTCACTGCACGTGGTACGGGCCGCGCGTCAAAAATAAGGGCGCGAGCTTAATCTCGTGCATAGCGTTGGATAAGATAGGCCGAATCGGAAGATAGATGCGCCGGATGCGCCGCCCCTCTATGCTCTCGGATTTATGGGACATGGGAAGGGCCGATGTGCCGAGGCGACGCGAGATTATGACGAAGTAGCAGGCCCTGGAACGATAACGAGAACCAGTGACTCGCGCATCAAAACGCCCCGGTCACCGCACTCGAAATCGAGATCAAAACGTGTAGGCATTTTTTCAAACAAAATCCACGTCTCGTCTTCTCAAATCGTTCCAATATCGTGCAGAAACGATCAGCTCCTCGATCCGAAACGACTACAAACTGAAGACTGTACAATTGCACCCAGTTGTTCGGACACTAGTCTTTTAGTGTATAGCCCACCAGAATAGTAGTTTTCGATACAAGGGCGGGAAAGTTGGCTATCACAGATCGAGTGATATTTTCCAGCCCAAGTCGCAGGCGAGGGTTGGAATTATCGCTCGATCTGCGGAAACCACCCGCCCAAGTATCGAACACTATTTTCCCGTCGTCTGGTCTGGGATACAAAGTCGAAGAACTATGCGGAAATGGTACTTTCTCAGTGCAGACCCGTCTGGATAGAGCTCGAAAGAGCAGGTGCCGAGACGTAAAACTAAGAACTTAACATTTTTCCCAGTGCAGACGACGGAAAAGCATTTTTTCGGAGTTGAGATACAGAGTTGAGAAAAGAGCCGTGCGCGAGCGCTGGCAGTTTTATTACACTTCAAAATATTAAATAATGCAAACTGGCGCGATACAATGTCCATTTTTTAGACACGCTTGCGGTTATCGAATAAATAATTTCCCCTCGAGACCCGAGCTAGGATCGCTTCGATCAACATTTGCGCGCACTTGCGCGCTCAAAATCAGACGGATTCTCTCGATTGTTCGAAGAAGGCCAATCTCGGCCGATGCGAATCGACGATATCGCGCCCGATTCAATCGAGTGGCCGCTGGCATCGCTTGATCGATCGGCCGACGAGTGGATCCTCGTGGACCGTGCGATCGATTGATAAAAGAAACTTCATGGCCATCGCAGACGTATCTGCAAAAGTAGCTGCGGATAATTATAATTTTTTCGGCGCAGCGCGATTTTGCTGGCTCGTCGAGTGCGTCTGCTATAAAAGAGCCGCATTACGCAACGATCTCGAGAGAGTAAAGCGATTGTCGTGCGCGATATTGAATTCCACGAGCTGCGATTGGCATCGACGGCCTGCACTAATCTAGACGAGATCAAAAAGCGATATTTGGATAAATTCATTGCTGGACGAATAAATCCGACGAAAGGAAAGAGGTACTGGGGGCTCTTCCTCTTGGGAATTCGTACGTATGTCGACATCTTTGCGAAGTATCGCTATGCGCGTGTCCGCTATCTTTGGTTTGAGTGCTCTCTTTTCCGAGCCAGAATTTGCGTGTGCAGAACGGGCCAAGCACGCATTCGCGAGCGGTCGCACTCCGCCTCAACTTTATTTGGTTGTGCCCGTATCGTTATCGACTGCTGCTCAACATATGATACACGCGATCAAAATAATTGAACCAGTTATGTCATCTCCGGCATTTCAAAACTTGCCGAATGCTTCGATTCAGTGTCTTTTCAAAATTCATACCCAGCATTACTCTTTCTAGCGGATCTCCGATCGCATTCGACTATTGCGCATAAGGAACACATAGCTTATCATGAAAATTTCCTTAGGGTGACCAACACCGTCAACCATTCGCAAAAATGAAATGTTTTTGAAAAAAATAATCGACAGTATTGCAGAGTTCAGTTTCAATATACTTCAAGCAACAAATTAAAATATCTCGACAAAGTGTTCGTACAAAAAAAAATCATCAAGCGTATGGATTTTATTTCTTATCGCGAATGCCAGAGCTGTAGATGGAGTCGGATGAAAATCTTGAATCGAGATTGAGCGCAAGCGTTCATAAAGCCGACGCTGTGCCTATCTTTCTATATCTCTCGCTCGCCGCGCTCTGCCTCGTCGCTTGCATAATCGAATAATCACTTGCGATTGAGATCTGAAGCGTGTGGCTATAATTTCTGCCGCTACAACATTGATGCGAAACTTGTTTACTGCTGTGCTCGCTCAGACTGCGGCTGCGACGAGGCTCAAGACGAAAAAAACGAGGGCGACGTCGCGATGATTACGAAAAATAACGAGGAAAAACTTGCACGCATTGTTTGGATGATTTTGCACGAATTGCCTTTTGTGATTGACTTACCATGTCAATTCATCCGATCCTGTCGGAATACCAAAATGAATGATGACGATCCTCGTGGTGCCTCATCTCAAGGTATTTTTGCGATGGCTTGTTGATGGTGTTTGGGCCAACTAAGGAAATATTTATGATGAGCTGCTGACGCAGATGTCGGCGATGCCGATTCAGAAACCTCTCAAGACAGTTTATCTCGCAGCTCATTCACAGTCTTTGCTGTCTTGCCCAAGCCTACCGGTCAGATGTATTCAAAAATCATACGTTTTCCCTGACACTTTATTTTGCACATGAATATAATGTTTCGGCTATTCTCTATAGTCCTCGTCGAGCAAGTAAATGAAACGGGATTGTTAGAAACATTATTATCAGTGCATACTTTGATAAAAGTATTTCCAGACTATTTTCAGTAACAATTAAATGAACACAATGCTACAACTATCACAGCGCTCAAATTTAGATTTTCCACGAATCATTTGGCTAATCCATATAGTTCGACTGTGTGAGTTTTTAGTACAACAAATCACACAAGTCTATTTCAAAGAATGAATCTCAAGCTGTCCATAAACGGGAATCTCATACTCGTGAACCTTTTACCTATAGAATTCTAACGACTGTTGAACATCCATGATTCCAGACAAATGTAGCAATCCAAAATCGTCTTAATGTATTTTACTTTCAAAATTTTTCTGCGCTTCGAATGAGTTGATTTGTGAACATTTCTTCCTCTATTCATGGATGACTGTAAATATAATCAGACTGTCCCATTGCTCTGCATCCATTCTTCTCTCGCTATACCGCGGCTGCGTCACTGCTACAAGGAATATTTCATTTCATTTTATTTTTGTTTCCGACAGTATACGGGCTATAATCCCTTTATAGAGTACACAAAGAAAATGAGAAGCGCTCATAAAAATACGGATATTCGATTATACATTTTATGCCGCTCGATAAAATTCGATGTGCAGGATGTTTGCTGTAAAATTTGTTCGAGGAAATCAGTTCAGGGTGCAGAGCGAGGATGCCGCAAGCGCAATTTCAGCACGGAAACAAAATTTTAATGTTGACTCGTGAAAAGAGTATGGACTTAACCAAGTTGACGTATGCAGTGTCATTGGATTGTTTGCGCTCGGATTAGAATTCAATTGGAAAGAAATAAGTATATAGAGAAAATGTATAATGAATTGGAGATTGGGTTGTTGGGAGCGAGATTCCGAGGTCTTACGTCAGCGGTGAAAAAGGGACGCAGTAGCCACAATCCGCGCGTGGAAGCACGAATGGCTTTCATGCAGCACTTGTCTGGCCGAGTTATCCATATGTATAACTTTTTGGAGCTGGATGTTTATTTAATAAATTGGCATGGTTTAGGAACACGGTTTTTGGGATTAACTTGCGTGTAGAATCGCGGTAGATGTCTGGTCACTTCAAACATACTTCAATACTAGCAATATGAAACCAGGACTCAAGTGCTCTCCAATGCGAAACGACATGCAATTTGTGTGCCCCATAATTTTAGCATGTTCTCATAGTTCATCATGGAACCAACATATGTTATCCAAGTGAGAAGGGGCGCGTTTCTAGGCCCAAAGAATACTTCAGTCTGCAGCTGGGAGAGCAAGGGTCAATATTTAAATTAGCGCGTCGGCGATCAGCTAGCGCAGAGCTCAGAATTGCGTGAGATAGGCTACTGAAAACGCTAGAATTATACCGGGCGATATTAACGAGATACAGCTGTGAATCGAGCGGAGACTCGGTCACTTCGGCAAAGTCAAATTCGTCGAAGGAGGCTTTGCACGAGGTTGCGAGCGGGCTTCAAATATCGAGCGCGAGATGGCAAGCTGCGAGTCGCGGAACAGCGCATTTCGCGCCAGCCCCTATCGGACCACTTTGGCCTTGGACGCGCTCGCAAGCTCCGATTCTCGGTTCGGCGCCGTCGGCGGCTCGCGGCCAACACATCATCGGATCGGCTAGTCGGCAGCCCCATCACACTCACCCCGCGACCATCCACCAGCCCCGCTGCGGCGCAATCCTCGCTGTGGCTTATGCGTCATCGCCCGCCCACCCACTCCCCCTTCTTTCTCCCCATTATTATATTCCAACTGCGTGGTAGGTTGTTGACAATTTTGACGGCTTGGCAGCAGTGGCAGCAGCCCGTGAACTGGATTTATCATGACGAGCCGTGCTCCCGGTGACTGGATTTTCTAAAATCGGTTCTCCCGCATTGTGGGCCTCAAGTGACGCAGAAGTCTATCCACTTGATACCACTCGTAGGTACCGGCTCTCTCAATACGGCAGTTTTTGGCACAGGTGTTCAAGAAAATTAATTGCCGCGGGCAACTTATTGACGGTCAAGTTTTTAAACTTAGGAAAAATATCTGCCCAGGCTTTCGTAATGCCCAACAGCCGTAATTCAAAAATTGATTTTCCACTCAAAATCAACAGAATCTTACGTAATGAAGATCTGCTGCTCAAAAATACGAGAGTGGTGAATTTGAATATAATGTGCATTTGTTTCATTGAAAACTGGAACAAAGATTTCATTAATATGATGGATATCCATTTGGGTATTGCACTCAATCTTGGAATCGTCCCAAAAAACAACTTGACGGATGTGGGAGCTTGAAAACTCAATATCTGAGTCCCTGCACTAGTTCGATCTATGTTTTGTGAGTTATCATCAGCACTCGCAACAGCATTTGGATCGAGAAATCATCACGATTTTTCAAGTTAGTCGGATAATAGGATAGGTTTAACAATGATCACACCTGATGAGAAGCTATTATTAAAAGCATCATATGGTCTATTATAGTCTTTTTAGCTTAGAATAAATATTGTATACAAAAGTTGGCTAATAACGTTGGACTGAGAACGCACGGCCTTATATAAAACGATTGTAAACAAAGATGATAGCTTGTAAGCCGGCATGAAAAATATTGTGCCATTTTACATTTCATTACGTCAGTATGCTGTTCAAAATTGATTACGAACTAAAACATTTACAAAAATTCCTGACCTTCTATGGAAACCCGTAAGATTCCTCATCTCTTTGATTATATTATCTATACAATCTCACCAACTCTCCTTTCCCAGTCTGATAATGTTTCTGGATCCCACGTCCCGAATCATCGAGGATTCGTCATGATTTAGTGAGAGACCACATCAAAAATCTAAGATTTAAGCGTAAGTCTGATCATCTTCTACAAAATCGTGTGCCTCTTCTCTCGTGACACATTCGACGTGAGAAACTTTGTTCCGAAATTTAACACCGTAGAACTTATTCGCGTGTTGCAATAGCTCTGGCCTAAAATGAAGGTTTGGTCGTATCAATATCTTGGATATTTTTCAATCAGCATCCACAAAGAGTTGCATGCTGTAAGACTGATGCTTAAAAAAATCTATAAATGCATACCTAAAAGTAGTAGTGATGAATTGAGCCTCTGAGCTTAGTTCATGGATCATATCAGCTACAGCTTTTCGATGCTGCGCATCAAGCGCTTGATCAATTTCATCAAACAAATAGAATGGAGCCGGATCACACTTTTGAATAGCAAAAATATTTGCAAGTGCAACCAACGACTTTTGTCCTCCTGACAACTGGTTCATTTCTTTCATTTCACCTTTGTGTCCCGTGAATGATACCCTGATACCTGTGAAATATTATCAAACAAAAGATGTATCTTGAATAAAGACAATAAAGTTGACTGCTGCATGCGGTACAAACGACTATTTCATAATTTCGATTCTCAATCATGAAGGTACCTCATTCTCAGAGTTGAGCTTATTTACAGTACTAATGGTTGATGTGAACTTACCAACACCTATAAATCGATCAGAATCTGGTGTTTCATGTACCGTGTCATCGTCATCTTCACCATCTGCAGTTTTCATGACTAATTGCGCGTGTCCAGACGGCACCAATTTTTTGAATACTTCAGAAAAATATTTACTCACCTGCGGAGAGTTTAATAAAAGCATGCATGAGTACATCATTTCTCAAAAGATAGGAAATCAAATAGCTCACTTGTTTGAATGTAAATTGAATAGCTTCACATTTCCTTTGTTCAAGAACTAACATGAGCTCTTTAATTTTTTCATCAGCTCTATCTAGCTCTTCTTTCCTTTTGACTAATTTTTCTTTCTGCTCACTAAATGACATGAACTGATCCAAGGCTTTTTTGTTTACGTGACTGGAAGATAATAGGACTCGATTTATTATATTATTAGGTACAATTGTTGTAGCACTCGAGGGTGACGATTCAAGTGACTATGAATTGAGTGAAAAATTGAATGCAGTATGATTCTGGCAAATACAAGATTTTTCTTATCACCTGTATTTCTTCAATTGAGCATTAGCTTCTTCCATCTTCTTAAACAATTGTTTGGTTGACATATTAGTGAATTTGGCTATCGATTCTTTATTTGGCAAAGCGCCCAATTCCGTTATCTTTTGTGTGCACTCTGTGATGTTTTGTTGAAGCATATTCATCTTGCTGGCAAGCTTCTCTAAATCTTTTGCATCTGTTTCCATTTTTTCTTGAGCTTCTTTTTCAATGGCTTTCCATTTCTCGACTTCTAAGGCTTCCGCTTTTTGCTGCAAACCCAACATCAGAAAAATTAGTGTCAAAAGTCAGAATTTCATACTAGAGTGTTTGTTTTGCAAACCTTCTTAGCTGCAGCAGCAACTTTCTCGTTTTGTACTTTGAATTCGTTTTGACTTTTCAACAGTCTTTTTTCAATATCTGACAACTGAGCTTTGGATGAGTCTAGAAGTCGCTGACGATCTTCAACAGATATTTCCTGGAGGGCTTGTACTAATTCATCTTTCCTACGTACTAGATTATTAGTCAATAAGTTCTCTAATTTATTTTTCTCGGCTTCTAATTTCATCCGTTTCACGAAAGTATCCTTGTTTTCTTTTGTTAAGCGTCTAATATCATCATTCAATTGATCCACCTGAAAATGTGTTAAATTGAGCTCATATTTAATTGAACACGATGAATAACTGTAATTGTGTTGTAGGGTATGATCAAATTACATACTTGAAGTTGATCAGCCGATGAAAGCTGTTCCATGAGATCTTGATGAAGTTCACTTTCTAAGCCTTCTTTTGTTGCATACATGGCCTCTAAACTTGATTTGCATTGGAGCAAACTTTTCTCTTTTGGAGTCCTATACCTATCAATTGCACTGAGTTCTTCTTTCATAATACGAATCTCACCCTTCATCTTGTCATAAATATCTCTAAAAAATTACACAATTCATTAATATTGAATTATTATTAATATTAAGAGCAATCGTACCTAGCTTTGCTGTTCTTGGTTTCTGTTCGTTGCATTTCACTGACATATGAACTGATATTGCGATCTGCATTTCTAATTTCTTCTTTCAAAGTAGCGAGTTCACTCTCCAGTTTATTGATTTCATTGAATAGTTCGGACCTATTTTTTTGAATTTCCAAACGAGATCTCAATGTATTGAAATAACCTCCGGTTAGTGATCCTTTTGATGATACTTGATCTCCCTCGAGTGTAACACAATCGAGGCCGGAAGTACGAGCTAAGCTTGTTGCCGCTTCCAAATTACGGCAAATGAGAGTTTTTCCAAAAATATATCTGAAACACGATGGGAACCAATGGAAATTATACATCCCATTTGTTATCAATTCAATTCAATTCAAACAAACCTTAAAGCCTTGTCATATTTCGGATCATAGTTGAGTTTCGATATCATTGGAATGGCATCAGGAGTTTTAGGGTAATCTATGTTCTTTACGTGTAAACGATTCAATGGCATGAAAGTAACTTCACCAGGAAGACGTTGATTATTCATTTCTTTCAAGATTTTTGTGCCGAATTTGTCAGTCTCAACGATGTGATGGAACAGGCGATTTCCCGCAGTTACTTCAACAGCCATATACACACTCTTGTCACAATCAAAGTTTTCAATCACAGGTCCGTAATAGCTACTCACTTCTCTCTTCATGTCTGTACGCTCTCTGTATAAATGGAAATATATTAGGTAATCAACAGACAATCAGTATAGCTTTTGATCAGCAGGGTGTACCTACCTGAATGTCTCTAGAACTTTACGGACACTGTCTCGGCCATTAAGGATAGGCTTTCCCGCCATCGATCGAAGACTCTGATCAGCTTTTGCCAAGTCTTCTTTCAATCCTGAGAGTTTTAGTTGTAAAATACTTTCATTGCGGTACCTTGAAAGAGACTGTCGTGGAATATCCAAAATTGAATCCAAAACAAATTTGATCAACCATTACACTTACTGTTCTTTGCGAGTTGCTTGACATTGGTCTTTCAGCTTGTTCAGATCATAATACTGTTTATTGTGATCATCTACTGATGTCTTCTGACGTTCCATTTCTCCAGTATATTCTTGAATTTTCTTCTCTAGAGACGCACGTTTTTCTTCATCTTTTTTCAAATCTTCAGAAATCTTTTTTTCATGCTCTTGCTTATCTTTGATTTGCTTATTGAGCTGCTTCAATTCTTGTTGAATCCAATTGTCTCTCTCAGCCTGTTAGATTTAAAGAAATTAGGCATTCCACAGACAAATGAAAAATATTACTCCATAGATTTTTTAATTAACCTTTGAAGTAAACTGACTTCCTCTGCCTTGCTTGGCATATAGTTCCTTTCGCTTCTGCTCTTTCAAAGCTAAGTCTCTGGAAATTTCCTCTTCTTTACGTTTCATTTCTTCATACTGAAATAGATCCATCGTTTTGTCAGATAGCAAAAGCAAAATTTTACAGATCATGGAGATTAACTACATTATGCTTGGAGTATTAACGAGCTCTTTAAAGAATATATTCTTGAAAAACGCGAGAAAAAAGAAGAGACCCAGGGAGGCAGATTGTCTGGGAGTTTTTTTGATGTATATGTGTAAGTGATTTCTTACTTTTGGTTTTATACTTTCAAGTTCAGCTTCTTTATCATTGATCTGACTCTTCAATTTTTCTAATTCCTCTTCAGCTCGTTTTCGACTATCATTATCACCCTTTACTTCTTCCATTAGATCGTTTATCGTGAAGGTGAGCTTGGTTTTCTCCTTCAAGAGCTGTTGCTGCTCAGCACTGTAAACAATTATCCCCACATTGGGTGTGGCGCTCTCAACAATTATCAAGATTTCAAAAAGCCATTCAAGATGATTACCTCAGAGTATCTCGTTCTTCTTTGGCAGTTTGAGCTTCTTTTTTGGCTTCTTTATGCTTCTTTGTTGAAGCTTTCACTTTCTCCTGGGCAGTTTTCACTTCTGCTGTAAGTGTGGCTTGTTCCTGACCACTCTTGGCTCGAGAATTTTCGAGATCTTCCAGCTTACGCTTGTTTTCTTTCAATTCACGTTCATGTATAATGTACTCTAAACTTCGACGCTGTTTGTCCCACTTTTGATATTCTTTCAACTCTTCTTTTTCTTCCCTAAGAGTCTGCAACCTTTCCTCTTCATAGGTAAAGAATCGAAATTAATGAATAAGAAAAAGTAAATTCCAAGTTGAGTATAATTTGAAAATACCTATTGTGCGTAGAAATTCTTGGATTTTCTCCAATTTTCCTTCAGTTTCCTTCAAGATAGCTTTTGACTCTTCTCGTCTATCATCATATACCCTGGTTCCTGCAACTTCCCGCAATAATTTCAGTCTTTGAGAATCAGGAGCAGTGGCCATTTGATTTATCTGAAAAGGCAAAGATTTAAGAGGTAGGTATCATTGATAACACTAACATTATTCATGTAATACAGAGAATTTTTACCTTTCCTTGCTTGACAATGTAATAAGGATTCGATCTGGAGAAACCCGCTGATTCCAAAAGATTCATCACATCACTTCTGGTTACAATTTTTTTATTGAGAAAGTATTGATCTTTCTTGGAACCAATGACTCTCCTCAAGTAGACTTCATCCTTATCAATCTACATAAGAAGCAGGATATCGAATCATTTCAAGAATCAAAGGTGTTGCTGCAGAATTTGATTTGTTAAGCCTCCACTCTATACTCACTGGTAATCTCCCATCTGAATTATCAAAGATGATCTCTACATGAGCGGAAATCACCCGGGGTCCAGTACCTTCATGGAGGAGTCCTTGCCGTTGCTCTGGACGCAGATGAGAGAACTCATCGCTCAAAACAAATTGAATAGCATAGAAAAAGTTACTCTTGCCTGAACCGTTCCTTCCAACTGTTGAGTAGATAAATTTTTCCATTAAAAGATGTCAAAATGAGCTAGCATCACAGGAAAATGTATATATCTCACCAACTACATTGTGCCTTGGATCAAAAGGCTCTACAACAGTCTGCTCTCTGTACGATTTGAAACCTTGGATAATGACCTGGACAGAAATAATATAAATTTGCTGTAGGGTTCTATCGCTATAAAGTTTTGTATCTACGGGTGAAGAGGTGAGCTCTAAACGAGCTTGGCTTATTTGGCAAGGGCATCAGGTTAAGATTGAAGAAAAGTACATTAGAAATGTGTAAAAGTGGAGAAATATATGCAACTCGAAGAAGCCAGGTCTGCACTATTCGATGTAACAATGAATAACTTGGGGAGATGGATGCATTCTACAGAACTTTTAGGGAAGGTCTGCAGGGCATTGTTAAACGAGAGCAGAAAAACCAAAGTACCTGTTTGATGAACATGGTGGCTGGTAGATACCAACAACATTCAAATCATCATGAGATTCTTCTCCCTCATTTGCATGTGACAGCTTCAATAGGCCACTTTGCTATTCACAAATCGCAAATATGTCAAAACACTGTCACCTCGGTACAATATCACCGCCAGCCCGAAAGATGCCGAAACTGTTATGATGCGAGAGCGGGGGTGGCTGCGAGAATTCGGGCCCGACGCAGCACGATTACCAACCTTCAAACGCCCCTAGTCTTAAACAAAACTCCCTAGTTTTAGGCGGGAGAGAACTTTTGGTTACAATTTATGGAGGGAAACGAATGATACTCAAATCGTATTATTTCTCAGATCGTGAACTATTCTGGAGTCGCCGTGTAAATTTAGTCAATGATGAGTGCGGGGTCGTGAGGTACGGCCTTGACCAAATCTAATCGATGATCTGTGATATTTTTCATCAACCCTCCAATTAGTTGACTTGATTGAACTTATGTATTTATTGAAATTTTTGTCTGATGACGAATAAAGGCATATTCTATTCTACTATATTCTATTCTCTCTCTCACTCCACATGTGGAAGAGTGATAGAGATCCGGGCTATGAAAGGCTCTGCCTGAGCTCCGTAATCGACTAATTACCTTCCGATCTCCAATATCGGACAATGTCAATTTTCCGCGTGCATAGGAAATCGCAGTGAATCTTTTTCTTCAAGTCCTTTGATAGAGTGTACATTCACATTCGCGGTTGAATTTCACTCTTCTCATTTCCACCAGCGGCATTCATTTTTCATTATGTTTGCACTACTATAAGAACACCACCAACAATAAGTATACTGTGCACTTTCCAGATAATATTGCAATACAATCGTGAAAATCATACAATCTCCGTCACCCGCATATTCCTGCTTATAAACCTTCTTGCAGTAGTTGAATGTGGATGGAATTAGATAGAATTCTGACGAATCGAAAAATGAAGCATATCTTCTAATTTCTAAATTATCATCATGATCTCTAAGTTTTCTCGGCGGACAGTATAAAATAATCTTGGAAGTGTCTCGATTAATTACACTCATTGCAAGAAATTTGGATGATGAACCTTTATTTCTTTCTATTCTAAAGGTGAAACATCAAACTCGAAAAAATATTTTTTCTGGAAGTAGTATTTTGGGTCGATCTTATTCACATGATGTATATTTTTCTGAATTCTTATAAATAGCTTATGTACAGAGGATGTAATATAAAGTCTAGTCTTGAGAATCTCCTTCATTGTAATACTTTCTTGACTTTTTGAGTCTAGTCACACAATACAAATGCAGAACGTTTTCAACAATATATAATAAAATTAAAATTCTTTTCTTTGTATATTTTACATAAAATTTTTTTCAAAACAGTTTGTATGCTACAGAAATACAAAACAATAATTCTGATCTTGGACAAAAAATATTATGTCACTGATCCTTTAACCACATTGCAGCATGAAAAATCTTGCGTTTCGATTTGTCACCGAGGTGAAGAGACTTTCTCTCAAATACTTAACGTATGTTTGAATTGGAAAATAATGTATGCACTCGTCAGAACTTTTTCTTTTTCTACATTCGTTTTAATCCCTGCGAATACTGTGATTACTTTTTTTTCCGCTTTCGGTATGGAATTTTATGTGAGGATTCCAAATTTTTGCAGCCGATCTACAAAATTACATTGGAATAGTAAGGGCTCATTCATGAAACACTGGTTATGAATTTGAAATCGATGATTTCAAATTGAAATTATACTTGTAATTTTCTCACCTGAAACAGTCAGGTGGCATGTGATACACTTGATGCCATAAAACCAGAGCTATTATCAAGCTCCACGTTCTTAATGGGCATAAGATCGTGGCTAATGTTCCATAAGCCAACCAGAAAAAGTATATCATAGTTACTTGCAATGAAACCAGCAAAATGAATGGCAAGTGCTCCCAGATCTTGAAAAGAACGTTCGATTTTGGTGTGGGTTTTTCTAAGTATACCATCCTGAAACAGATTTCCTTCGTATACACCAGTACTAGCGAGGGCACGAGGAATATTAATTGATTAATTATCTTACCGTTTGTTAACGCGATGAGCTAGAATTAGAGTTAATGGAAGATGAAACGATAGCATTTGGAAGAAACCATACGCATAGGTGAAAGATCCGGGAAGAAAAGAGTTGCCAACATAGGTCCCCCATGCAAATACAACTCCGGTATGATTGTCAATTATTTCGCCAATAATCCATGGCCCTGGAAAACGTAAGAATTTGCAACTCATAAACTTACGAGTCATGTGTAATCTACAGCCCAACTGAACGTACAGAGTGTGTGTGGATGATTTACGTTAATTTATTATTTGTAGGACATCGGGAATTTTGGGGTTTTCAATGTACTTAGTGGTCGGGAGTTTTTTTTACTCTGTTTACAATTAAGAATGGGAATATCGTAGAACTTTGTGCGATTTACATGAAATATTTGTGTCTTATTTTCAGAATCGACAGGCATAGATATTAGCGGATGTGTCGTAATAAAGTTGTACACCGGGAAAAAAGGGGCAGTGTCCCGTGCTGGTGATTTAAACAGAGGGCGGCGTTATCATTCATTACTATATCACCTATCCTGCTCAATTGCTTGTAATAACGTAATAACAAAGAAAACCAGCAGTATCGATTGATAACTCAAAATTCGTAGTATGTCTTGGTAGTCAAATGTGACATGAATTTGATTTACGAACGGATTGTTCGTGTCATTGACTTACCAACAAGCAAATATATTGCATACAATACCAAGGGGAAGAACAAGCGATCAATGGTAGACAAGATCCAATGACTTTTCAGCCACCACAGAATACATTTGACGCGTATCTTGGGCCTATACTGGCCATCTGCATCTGAAAAAAAATGAGAGAGATGAACTCTCGATGGACCTAGATGCACTCCAAGTATCTACGATGCGAAATTGATGTGTAGCAAGAAAAAATGAAGTACTCACGTTCGTGGCTTTTATGGCAGACGCGTAGAATGATTAGTGGTACAACTGTTATAACAAAGAGCGTGGCAAACGAGATCTGAAACTGTGAATACATTGAAAAATTTTAGCATCTGGTGGAATAAAGAAGCGTTGAGAAGTCGGCGCTAGTGGTACGTACTATTCGACTAACACTAGACATAAGTATTATTCTCGGCAAGATGCCGAAAGCAAGTCTACTTCCATCCAAGGAAAACGCCTGGCGCGTGATTTTTTCTCTACCTTGGTCGTCAATAACTTGCAACTGGAATGAATTGTTGAGGGGCCAGATTGTTATCGTTACGATTGAATCAGCAAATGGACAATTTCCTCGCTCTCACCTGCACGTAATGGATACCAGTCTTGTAGTTGGAAGCATTCCATTTTGCAACGTACAAAGGGCCTCTAACGCGTCTGCACTCGACCCACCCTTCATCATTGATTTGCACTTTTACGGATTTAATGTCTACAATGGAGAATGCCAGTGCCCTGAAATTGTTTTTTGATAATCAACTACAAGACGAGTTACATGTGAATGGTTGCAGTGCCTCTCTGGTGTTCGGTTACAACTTTGCATGTTGGTCATTTTGGCACAACAGGCGTACCTTATATGCGTGGAGTCAACGATGGACTGTAAATTTTCTTTGCGGGGCACCGCAAACTGCGCATTCTTTGGATTGGTGACTAGAGCAACTGGCCACTCTTGGTGGCCGACGTCGACGAAGGAAAATTGCCCGTGATCGATGACGGCCAGTCTATACCTGCGTCAAGATCGAGAAGGCTGCAATTACTAACGGCAAATCACGTCTGGTCGTGCTTGTAGGTGCCTTTGAGCCGAACAAAGTTGGCGGGGTATGGTGCATGCGAGCCCGTGCAGAGCTTTCAAAGCTTCACGGAGCAAAGCAGACTTACATTCTGTTGTCCTTCCAATCGGCGAGCTCGAGCTCGAGGAAGCCGGCCTGCTGCAGGCTGTACATGTTGGGCACCGTTCCGGCGAGCGTGTGGAAGTGGCCGCACAGGTACACCAAGCTCTCCTCGTACCTGCCTGGAATTGGAATTGGCTCAGAGGGCGTCGATCACGATTTTGGAGGAGCGGGGTTGGGCGGACGGTTTGGCGCGACTGACCGACGAGGGCCCTGACGCCGCCCGGGTTGGGCGCGACGATGCACGAGGTGGGGTAGTGGCCGAACCAGAGCACGTGGTTGGCGCGGCTGCGCCTCGACTCGGCGACGAGCCGCTCCAGCGCGTCGATCTCCGGCTGGTCGAGCGCGCCGACGAAGTTGAAGGGCCGCTTCGGGCCCGGCTGGAGGCACGCGTCCAGCGCGATGAACGAGTACAGCTCGGCCCCGTCGTCGGAGCGCACCTGGTGCATGTAGGAGCGCGGGTGCGCCCGGCCCTGCACCGAGTAGTTGGCCCAGTAGTTGTCCCGCGAGCTCGCGCTGAACACGTTGAAGTTGTCTGGGGACGAGCGAGCAAATTACTTCGATGAGCGCGCAAGCTCGCCACTTCCACGCGATCCCTCTTCTAACCCTTTGCCGCACGCATTTTCCAAGGCACCAAAATTGGTGTACCGTGCTCTCATGGCTCGCTCATTACAAGTCTGAGATGATCTCGAATTCTTTCTTTCGTGTTTATTCAAATCTATTGCGTGACACTGAACAAACGTCGAGTCTAGAGCGGTGCA
>JAPYYZ010000920.1:0-19987 GCA_030522705.1 Eretmocerus eremicus
CATATCCACCCCTTCGGCTTTGAGGGTCTCTTGCCTCTCCCAGATCTCCACACGTTCAACCACCAGCAAGCTGATGGGCGGTGTTCCTGCCAGGACGCATGCAGCGTCGGTCAAGACGGTGCAGTAAGCGCCGACCATCCGAATCGATGCTCGCCGCTGGATCGGTCCCATGACCTTGGAAGTCTGTGTCGCTCCCGCTACACTCCCCTATGCAGGGGCACCGTGAAGCATGATGAACGTGATCACTGTGTTCAACAGTGCCCTTTGGCTCGGCATGAGCCGGCCTATGTTAGGCCGCTGGAGGGCATACCATTCTCTCTCTGCCTTGAGTGCGGCTCCCCTGACGTGCGCCTTGTAGGTCCAGCTGTCGCCGAATCACACCTCGAGATACTCGATTTCCCTCTTGAATGCGATGAGATGATCGTTGATGGTGAAAACTGGGGTCTCGTTGCTTCTCCTCTTTGTATCAAGCAGCCCTTTGCACTTCAGTTAGCGGGTTCCGGGTGAAGTTCTGAGAACTACTCACCGATACGGTCCAAAGCATCATTCGCATTGAGTTTTGCCCCCCCACGCAGTTGGAGCAACAACGATGAGTCCGGCGTCGTCGACGAAGCCCATGAGTTCAGCCTCGCGTGGTGAATCCATGTTCAGGAAGTTGTCGTACTGGGTATTCCACTCAAATGGCCCCGATACGGATCCCTGTGCAATCCCTGCCGTTGACTCCAGGGTTGTTCTGCCTCCATTGGTGTCGGAGACCAAGACCCGATCTCGGAGGGGATCACCGACCACAGCGAGTAGGTAGACTGGAACTCCACCAACTTGTGACCTATAGATGCATTCCCAGCTTGCAAAATTGGAGGCGTTTTTCACATCGAGCGCGATGATTGCGCAGGAGCCTCCAGGTTTCGGTTCGAGCCCCAGTGCTGTTTCGGCTCTGTCCTGCGCGATCTTGATCGCGTGCAAGGTGCTGCGTCCTTCCCGGAACCCAAACTGCATCGGCGATAGCCCGCCGCTCTACTTGTTGGCTTTTCCCAGCTTCTTGAGGACCATTCTGTCGTATAATTTCCCTAATGTGTCGAACATGCCCTAGGGGATGTTCGACGAGATTTTCGGCCTCTGATATTGACTCTCCCAGCTTACCCCAGTGAAGTTTCCTGATTCGCCATCCCACGATGCTCTGGTTGCTCCTTCGTCTCCTTATGTCGCTCATCTTGAACAAGATGTGACGGTGGTCGCTCAGCGTCTCTGTGTCCCGGACCCTCCTCTCCGACACCCGTCCAATCAAAGTCGGGCTGACGAACGTCAGATCTATCACTGATGACGATCCTCCTCCATCAAAAGTCGCATGACCCACTTGGTTCACCAGGACCAAATCTGGAGAGTTCATGGTATCGGCTAGCGCAACACCACGCGCATCCTCTGGTCCGCTGCTCTAACCGGGTGATTTGGCGTTTAAGTCTCCTGCAAATATCTTCGGCCCTCGCCATCGTCTCACGCTGTCCTCCAGTTCTTTGAGCTCCCGAAAGAATACCTGCATGGGGGCATTCGGCGAGTAGTAGCAGCTGTAGACTGCTACCCCTCCTATCACTCTCCCTGCAAAGCCATGTCCGCTAACGGGTTTCTCTGTTGCAGACCGACGAGTTCATGAGCTGGATGACTGCACAGCCGCCAAGGTCAGGCGTGGACCTAGGAGGGTTCCTTCTCTCATTCTGTTCCGAGATTATGAGAACATTGACACCGTTGCGCAGGTCCTCAGCCTCCAGAAGATCATCAGCCTCCGAGCACCTGCGTAGGTTTGCTTGGAGAAAGCTAGCCATTGCGCTTGCGGCTCTTGTGGCCGGTCTCGGCTCTCGCCCGTTGGTAGGCCTCGCAGTCAAGGGCTCCGGACCTGTGGTTGCTTTGAACTTTGAAAACTTCGCAGCTCAGGCACTTCGGGGGTTCCTTGCAACTGGCGGCGAGGTGGTTCTCGTCATCGCACCGGTAGCAGCGCTTGGATGGGTTCTTCGGTTTCTTGCACTTGGTTGCTATGTGTCTATACTGCAGACAGTTGTAGCATTCCGGGATTCCACCCTTCTCCCGAACTCTCGCATTCGTCCATCTTATGCGAATGGTTCTTCTCGACATGATGCTGTGAGCCAGCCTAGCTGGGACCGTCACGACCGCGATCTGAGAGCCTCTGAACAATTGTCGAAGAGTCTCGACCAACATACTATCCTCGTGTTTGTCTCCAATTATTCTCACAATCGCATTTCTGACGTCTTCGGCGGTTGTTACATCGTAGATGTCGTGCACCTCCAGCATTGTATTGGTTGAGAGACAGCGAATGTCCCCGTCATCCTTGACAATTCCTTCGATTGCAGCCTTCATAGCTTCCGCGTCGGTGCCCTGTTGGAGCTCTATCAGGATGTGGCCATCGTTGGTCTTCCTGATTTTGCTGACTTCTGAACCAACTCGCTCGGCGTCTGCTCCCTGTTTCACCTTCCTGAGCATGTCAGCATAGCTCAGGCCGTCCTGTTTGGTTTTAATGAGGACGGCATCAGGTTTAACTCTCGGTCCTCTTTTTTTTTCTCCGGCCTCTTCTCCTTCTGTTGGCCGCTCTCCTGCTGGTCCCCCTGCGTCTTCTTCTTCTTCCCCTTCCGCGGCCTCTCCTTTCCTCTTGGAGTCTGGACGTCCTCGCTCCTTCCCAGTGTTGCTGTCTTAGCGCCACGGGATTTTGGACCATCCCTCCGTTCTGCTCTCATCTTTTGGTTCTTCTTCTTACTGCTGGTGGCCTCCGTCCACTCATCCTTGCTAGCAGCAGACTCGAAGTCCTCGCTGCGGGGTGTGAGTGGAGTGCTAGCCCGGGATTTTGGCGTGGCCACTCGGAGTTTCGTCAATTGGAGTCGCGGCCGCTTCACGGCTTTCTTCTTCCCATGGCTGCTGGTGCTGGCCTCTGGCGGACTGATGTCCTTTTCCTTGGAGACCCCAGTTGCCTGGTTGGGCTTCCCTGTCGCCAATGCCGCGAGTTTCTCGACTTCCTCCTCCATTTTGCTTAGGTTCGGACCGAACTCGTCCATGAGTTCGACCGTCCTTTCTCAAACCATCTCGAGCCGTTCAACAGAGCCCATCAGCTTCAAAAGCTCAGCCTCGACTTTCTTCTTGGCGGTGGCATGCGCTTGGGTCGCCTTGCTAACCTCCTTTACCATCCCCAGAATCTTATCAAGGAGTTTTTTCTCTTTTTCTTGAGATGCTTCCAGCTTATCAATGCTAGAAGTCATGATGACATCGTAGCTAGCTACCTCAAAGAATGTTTGCCCGTGATTCTCCCTATCCCGCCACACATTTCCGACTGCTCACTACAATCAGGGATTTCCACAACATCTCGGAGACATGCGCTAGTCCGACCTATTCCTAAATGCAACACACCGCGAGAAGTCTACCATGTTAGGCTGGGAAGCATTTTGAGCGCGATTTCGGAAATTTTTGTGCATATTATTCGTGAGTAGTACGTGTGCCAAAATAATTTGCTCGATAACTTGCGATTCGATCATAGAAAAAGCCATAGCACTCATACCGTTCTACTTAAAATACCGAAGACATCAGGGAGACCATTAATAAGGAGATCGGCCTTCTAGTTGCCACTAATTCTTCTCAGGCCTTTGATTTAGTAAACATTGACATTCTGATACAAAATTTGTTCTACTTTGGCTATTCCGACATGGCTTACAAATGGGTACAATCTTTCCTCCAAAATCGTTCCCGAGTTACCGTGACACCTCATGGTCAAACGTCGTCTATTGTTTACAGAAATCGTGGATTGCCGCAAGGTTGTCTCAACGGACCCCCTGCTCCTCTATAGATATTAGCAATGCGCACACGGTCCTTGGATACTGCTCTCACCACATATATGCAGATAATATGACGAGTTATTACAAACGTCCTTCCATGATTGGCATTTGATACGTGACAAAGTGGAGACCCTGAGAATTTATCCGAGTGTGATTGCCATTACTAAACTTTTAGGTTGTCATTCCGAGTCATTTGAAAGATCTACGGAATGAGGGTCCATTTGCAGTGAGTTGCTCTCTACACCAATCGTCCTCCATAAATCAAATGTGGGATTATCAAGTTCCACCTCCTGAGCGAGATTGAAGCCCAACGACTATGCCTGGGTTCAGAAGGATCGAGAGTTCCCAGAGCTGTATCGAAACACGAAGGGAGGGAATTGTACCATGGTGGAGATACACGTTAACGGCGGGTCGTGGCGACTTTCGGGGTCCTTAGAGACTCTCATGGTTCCTAGAGTAAAAGAAGGATGGCCTGTGGACCCTATTGAGTATATTGGGACTTGTACTGCCATATTACAAAAATTCCCATCTTAACACCCCCAAACCCGTGAATATGGCGAATCATTCAGAATTTCAAATATCTGTCTAGGTTATGTTTGGCAACTAAAAGATTCGGAAAAATTCACAGGAGTTTATCCCTATACCAAATATTTTCAAGAATTCTTTTCGATTTTTTGGTCTATCGGCATTCCGGGAATCAATCAAAGAACGTAGAACAGTCTTCTTGAAGTTATCTCGACAAAGAGTGACTTAGGAGGCTGAAAATTTTTCTAGTGGTATATCTTGTCAAGACCTATTGAACTTTGCGGGTCATTCAGCCATCCTTGACCGAGACACTTTCGACCCTAATACCCGGCTATAGCTTTTGTTCGAAAAGCCAACGGAGAGGGTTTCGCCTTGCAGGCTCCGCCCAGCTATTCTGCAAAATCACGGCCTGTATGTGATTTAGGGAAAATTCTCAGCTCACCAAGATTCTGGTCTTGATGGTCTCTCAGTGTGTGTTCATAGTCAGACTAACAAGTAGAGGACGAACCTTGCGGATCACGGATTTGGCCAAAACTCTGGGAATTATCTTGTTTTGGTGAGAAATGAAGATATCCCAGACGGCTTATGCTAAAAGACTCTCTGTTCCGAGATACAGCTGTGGACATTAGCGTTGGCCATATAGGCCCGTATCAAAAAGCCACATATATTGGTATACTAGCAATGCTAATGTCCTTAGCTGTATCTCAGAACAGAGAGCCTATTAGCATGAACCCTCTGGGATATCTTCATCTCTCACCGAAACAAGATGATCCTCAGAGTTTTGGCCAAATCCGTGATCCGCAAGGTTGGTCTTCCACCTATAAGACTAGGTAATATTTCCCAAACCACCAGGATTCCGGTCTTGAGAATTTGTTAGCTTGTGGGTTAGTAGCCTGTTTGGGATTTACGGATCATCTCCATTTCGACCATATTCAGGAACCGTGGGTTTGTCATCTCGCGGGTTCCTGGTCTCTCCGGGATTCAGTGATGATTCACCCTCCGGCAAATGTTCTGCTCTTGTGAGTGGATTCCGGCGCCATGCTTCTGCACGATTGATCCGCTTGAGCAGACAACGTCTAGAATTATACGTAAATATGCTCTGTGAGTTGTATTTCATGCAATCAAAGTAACATTTGGCTTCGTAGTCCCGTTCTCATGTACATATTTACCTTTTATCGATACTTGGATAGTCAGAAGAAGTCCAGTGGAACTTGATTAGGGTTGTGGTTAGAAGGAATCACCTCGCGCGATGAGAGAGTCTGAAGAAGTGGGGATCTACGCTTGCAATGAGGAGGCGCAGTCCTACTAAAAATGGCCACGTGCTATTCCACGTGTGATCCCACGTGTTATTCCACCTGATATCACACCTGTTATCACTGTTGGAATAACACGTGGGATCACACGTGGAATTGTAACTGTAATATCACCTGTAATATCGATTGGGATTATGACTTATTTCCGGATTGACAATAGCACGTTCCATGCATGAGTGGTTCCATGTGCTACAACCAAAATGGAAGCGTTGAAAACATTCATTCACGTGATTTTGAAAGATCTTTTTCAATCGTTTGAAATCATTGACAGTGATGATGATAATATTGGAGAACAACTCATCAAACCATGGAAAAACAGGAGAATGAGCCATGAACACATCAAAAAGGAAACAAATGAACGTGGTACTGTCAAACCAAACATAGAGATAGATCCTGCAAATAATTTCTCTTTTGATGCGGAAGCTTCTGATTCTGAAGATAAAAATTGGAGAACTTAAAGGTGTGTTAGTAAGGAATTATCCATACCAAATCATAATGAGTTAATTCAGATGAAAAATTGAGATTGGCTTAGTTTTTCTATGGGATTACAATGTAAATACATCTTTTCTGTACATGATGAAACTACTTATGAATATTTCAACATTATGAGACTTTTTTACACATTCCAGTCCTCCTGTCTTTGAGTCATGAGCGATATCATTAAAAAAAATTGAAATAAGGGACATACCGTCCCAAAATTCATTTTACAAAAACTTTTGTAGTAGCTATGATGGAGAATATTCCAATTCTTGAAAATAACCAAATATGATCGATGCTCCATTTCATGACTCGATCAACCTAACTGGAAACAATGCTATCAAATGGAGAACCAATAAAAAAGATCTATAGTGGCAATCTAAAATTGCTCTCTTTGAACGATCTTGATTATATAAATATAAGTTTGGATATTTTCCTCATCAGTCTTGAAACAAAAAACACACACGAGAACAAATCAGTCTTGAGACAACAAGTCTTAAACAAAACAAAACAGTTCGAAACAAATACTACTGAGTAGTCGCGAGGAGAAATGCTTTGTCAAATTATACGTCTAAATTCTCTCCTTCATTCTCTCTCTCCAATCGTCCAATTTCTGCTGCTCTGAAATCAGTGAGGAATCTCAAGAAGAACTAGCACCCTTTCAGAAGGGCCGCCTCTCGTTGTTTCAGAGTCGTCAAGATAGATTCTCCAAAGACAAAATTGTGATACAGACCTAAAAAAAGTTTGGGGTTATTCGGAGTCATTTTCCACGATAGAAAAAGATGAAAATGATGATACATACTTAAAAGGAGCAGCAACCTGTCCCTATCGGTGACCTGAGGTTGCCTTCGTCCAGGAACGAGATTTTTTACTTGGGTTAGATCAAGAGCGGAGTCAAGGAGCTACTGAGGCGTGAAGAGCATCAACACTATGGCGCCTATGAAATTTCTCCCACTGGACCTATTGATCAATCCAAATCTGATGCTGTCCACAGCCTTCTCCCTAGTTAGATGTATCTGCGAATCAAATCAATCAAAAGCGAAGATTAAAGCACATGAGACATATCAAAGAATGATACAGAAGATTCATCGAAATTTGAGGTACTCACCCGGTGACTGACTAACTTATATCGCCAATTTGATCGTTTTCCATAGTAAATCCGACCTGGCCTGTGATACAGATCGTACACGGTCACTGCCAACTGCCACCGATTCCTCGATTCATGTATTAAGCGACCTGTTGAATATCAATTCATTGATTATCCGATCAGATTACGGTACTCAGATTAGTGATATAATCCACATAGCATTGCATACAGATGGAGCAATCTGTCATCATCAGGATATCGGTTATATTCATCCCAGTCCGAGCGAACTTTGGGGAGAATCTCCGTCGCAACAGTATGATTTATGTTCCTAAGAGAGTATTCATGAAAACCTCCATATGATTGTGGAATGAGATGATAAGTTATAGGAATTCCAAGATTGTCATGCTAGTTGGGTTCTTTTCTCAATGAAAAACATTCTCAACCCGCCTGTACAAGCCACTTTTGGGTCTTGGGGAATGATAATGATTTGGAAATATTATAAACTAGCGGAACAGTGATCAACTGTGGCAGAGATAGAATATTGAACAATTCGTAGTGACCTCGGAAAGTACATGATCAGCAAATAACGCATACCGAGCAAGAGACATTGGATAGAGTTGGAGAATTGATGCAGATTGTTGATACCGAAGGGTGCACTAGAGAGGAATTGGACCACGTCCGACGTTTGCTGGGAATAGATCTTTGGACGTTTGCATTGGAGGGAGAACCCCTTAGCGCTACGCATATTATTGTGCATACAATTGAATTAAAAACTGATAAGCTAGTTATGAGCAAAAAGTATAGGGTTCCCCGAAGATTGCAAAGGATAATGCAAGAGGAAATTGATGAACTATTGAAGATCGGCACTATACGACCGTCCAGAACTTCTTATTCAGCAAACTGTTGGGTCGTACCTAAGCCTCCAGACATATGGTAATGAACGCTGGCGTTTCGTTTGGGATTTTCGTGAACTCAATGGACAAACAGTCGGAAGTTGCCAACCTATTCCAAGCACGTCGGATATTCTTGACAGACTTGCGGGAGCAAAATACATAACGGTCATGGACGTGAGGAGTGGATTCTTCTATATATACATGGACGAATCTAGTGCAAAATTCACTGGATTTAATGGGCCGAACGGCCATCATGAACATTCTCGTTTAGCGATGGGCTTACAGAATGCTCCAGATACATTTATGAAGATGATGTATCTTGCATTCCAAGGTCTCACCCCGGAAGAGGTCTTTATTCATCTAGACGACACGATGATCCAAGCGGATACACTAGAAAAACACGAGAGGGAGTTGAGAAACTTTATTGAGAGAATCGCGGAAGCCAACTTAACGATTGAACCAAGGAAATGCCAATTTTTGAAGAAAGAGGCCCGCGTGCTTGGACATATAGTTCGTAATGGACAGTTGAAACAGAATCCAGCCAAAATTGCGGCTCGTAAAAAATATCCGGTACCTACGACGGTACGGAAGATCAAGAAGTTTCTAGGGTTTGTGGGTTACCACCGTAGATTCATTCCAAGAATTGCAGACATCGCGCATCCCCTAAGTCAATTGTTGCGGAAAGGAACAATATGGACCTGGGGTCCAGAACATCAAAAGGCGTTTGATACCTTACAAGACGCACTATGCAAAGAACCGGTCCTGGCCGTTCCTGATTTTTTGGAGCCCTTCCTGGTCAGTACTGATGCTAGCAATTCTGCGGTGAGAGCCATTTTGAACCAGGGCGAATTGGGAAAAGATAGGCCGGTCTGTTACGCGTCGCGTTCAATGGAAGGGAGCCAACTGAAGTACGCAACGTATGATAAAGAGATGCTGGCTGTCTGCTTTGCTATCGACCAATTCAGACCATACTTATGGGGGAAACACTCTACGGTGATAACGGACCACGAACCCCTCAAGCATTTCCATACTTCCAACAAACCCGATCAGAGGCTTAACAGGCTCAAGTCATCGCTCCAGGGCTACGACTTCAGCATGATTCATCTGAAAGGAAAGGAAAACAACGCAGATGCGTTGTCGCGTAACCCAGCACTTTGCGGAGGTGGAATTGATTCATCCGAGAAATCACGCGCAGAATTGTAACAAATCGCTAATCAACAAGAGCGAGCAGACCCGAGCTGCAGGGAGGATAACCCTCCCGGTCGCGTGTTTATGCTGACGTCGCTATTTCGAAGCGACGAAGAGGAGCCATCGGACTCAGAGTGGTCGAAATCAGATGGAGAAGCCAGAGCGGTAGAAGTCGACTCGGAAGTAGAGCCATTCTTCATCCTCGCCACGAGAGCCATGAAAAAAAGATCGTATTGACGGTAAAAAGAAATTGAAGCAAATAATGTCCGACCTCCAAGATCCGGAGCTCGAACGGGAAAAGAAAAGAAGACGTTTTGAAGGCCCGGGGAAGAGTAGTGTATCGGATGACGAGAACTGGGCCGAGTCAAAGCAGGGCCGGGTGGAAGTAGAAAGATCGAGTAGACTCAACGGCGGATCACCTACGCGCAGACATAGCGAGTTAGAGATAAATCACTCTGAAATCCTGACACAAGCAAAATTCGATGACAAACTCGCTTACATAAGGAAGGGCCGTCTGTATAAAGCTCTAAAGAGCAGGTGCCGAGACGTAAAACTGAGAAATTAAGTTTTTTTTACATGAGGAAGGGCCGTCTAGATAGAGCTCGAAAGAGCAGGTGCCGAGACGTGAAACTAACAACTTACATGAAGGAGGGAAATGACTTATAGCTAGTTCCAGCACTCCTGAGCGACATCGGCCTCGCCGCATGCACGCTGAGCAGTTCCCGCTGCGTCAGCAAACGCTGCGACCGGTGCAGCAGTCCTTTGAGCCGCCAACGCCTCTACGTGACTGTAGCCCAGATGACTCAGCCAACACACTCGAATTATTGAGAGAACAGCCAGCTGATGTGATGCGGCAGGCTGACAGCCCAGCCGCGCGCACATCATTCTCTCCGAATGCAGCAGAATCACGTGCACCAGAACCAGAGGGCCATGCTACACCAACTGTACCTGCGGATAAGTCACCCAAAATCAATAATATGATACAAGAATCGGCATCTCAATCGAATATCAATATTCACGAGCTTTTGAACCAGTCCGATTTCGGTGTAATGGGCAAAGTCAACATGCTCCTTCAAATCCACCGAAGGCTCGAGAGCTGACCGGAAGAGCTCATCTCCCCGGTATCCTACAGAAAAACAAAATTTTACAGTGGAGACAAACCACACGCGACGGAAGAGACGTAACAATCCTGGACGATCGGGATGCCAGCACAGATACATCCGACAACACACTGTCCGGAGGTGATGAGACGATTGAGAGCGACGGTAGCCAGCGGTATATATACAATGAGCTCCCGCCGGCGCAGATAGTGGAATACGATGTCCAACCTACCTATGATTTCACGTCCGATCCCGTGACTCAGGCTCTTTCAAATCCAGTCGTCCCTGTTTCCACGCGGCTAATACGTTCTGTGAAAGCACCACGTGAAATGAAACCGCGTAAAGAGAGACTTTGCGCTCATGGGAAATTTGTTCGAGCTAAATTGCGGAAAAATCGCTGAAAACGAGAAAATCGGTGAGATTTCACGTCAAATTTATTGATACTTGATATAAGCTTAGGATAAGAATTAAATTTTTCGGCACTACTTCTCTATTGTCTTCAGAAAACGCGAGGCGCTACAATTTCGGACGAGAGAGTGTGAGTAATTTGTATCATTCCAAGATTGAAGGATATGGAACCTTGAGGATGAGTCATGAATATTTCTACTCGACAATCCTCCCTCGATTTCACTCCTTTCTCTAATTTCAATTGATTTTCCCTTGATGTTGAATTAAGAAGTACTCGACGTATATCCCCTGATCTCATTCTTTTCAAGAATTGAAATGACTGTCTGGCCATTTTTTTAAAATAGCCTATCGCTCACAATTCCGTGCATTTACGTGCGAGTATGTGTGATCTCTATGCGTCTACTGAAAGTCAGTATATAGGAATAAAGTTTTGGTTGGAAAACTCATACTCGCCACGTTATACTTTTTAATAAAAGTAGATGAGGATGTATCTCACTTGGAATCTTGCAGCAACGGTACGAATTCTATCTCCAGCTTTGAGTTGATCGAGAATTTCCATTTTGGTTTCCAAATCTAATACATTTCTAGATTCCTCCACAACCTCATCGTCTGAGAATGATTATTCCCTTTAGGGGGCCATCGCGTCGAAAAAGGAGGTTTTATTCACATTTGAGCATTCGCGCCGTTTGCGATCATTGATTTTCAAATCCACCGCAACTCCGAATCAGATATCGAACCGCGTGAAATCAAGGGAAATTTCCGTGTGGAAACAGGGATGGTATCAATTCTTGATCTGCGTAGAATCAAAACCGCGTAAAAAAATTCCGCGTAAAAACAGGGACGACTGTATTAATGCTGAACCCCCGGAACAAAGTTTAGCAGAAAACCTCTTTGTACCAATGGAACAGAGCCTCTCGATACAGGATCAAATACGAACGGAGATAGACTCACACTGCGAGAATTCGGTAGACCTCCGGTTCCCATCGAACTACGTGACAAAAACCCAATGTGCAGAGGCGATGATGATCGAATGCTGCGCGGTACGGGCAGATGCTAGGAGGATATCAGAATCTAGAAACGAGTACGGGGATGATAACTGCACCCAAATCTTTGCGGAGGTCTACAATGTCAGAGTCAGTGTGCATAACTTGAAAGCCAGCGGGCTAGTCGAATTTTATCATTTCCGTAACGAAGCAGGGGGGCAATTCATCCATCTACACTTGGACGAATCTAGAAGCCATTACATCCGACTCTTTCTGGTCATAGATCAGGATACCGAATCGATTCACCCGATTAAGAATGAAGACGTTGATTCAGTTTCAAGTATATCACTGGAAAGCTGCAACACGTTAGATAAGAAACGCGATTGGATTGGCCGATTCAGATAGCTCGTCAGACGATGACTCACAATTCGACCTACAACAGTGGCCGCGCGCACATACCGTTGCACTAGAAAAATGTTCAGCCAACAACGCGTGGCCGCCTCGCGCGAAGTCTCCATGGGCTCTTGCAGACGAGGGAGAACCAGATTCGTTTGTACGAATCGAAGTGCTGCGTGAGCACTCCTTGAGATATCGAGAGAATCTTGTACATGTAATGAGTGCACAGCCGTTCTTACAATCGGAAATGGTGCGAACACTGATAGAAAGGAAGTTCATCAATCCCAGAGACTTCGAGACATCCAACTTTTTGATCGGCGAGATCAGCTGGTCCAAATGCAATTATCTGAATATCTCATGTTTGTTCATGATGAACCATATAGATGATAGAGCCCCCCAGTTTATATGAAGAAATGCATGAAAAATTTGGAAAATTTTGTTATCAGCCACCAAATTAAGACTTTGAGTATAGTACAAAATTTGACATTTCTATCAGTGCAAGGATGGTCCAGGTTTATCGACATATTCGACGAAATTTTACCGGCATACCTCTGATCGCGGTGTTGTTTCAAAACAACATCCCGGTCCCCCTGTGGAGGACAGACTGAGACTTATGAGGGAGTACCGTGTATCGGCGATAGGCGCACATTTCGGACAGGGAAGGACATTGAGGAAAATCATGAGCCAATCCTATTGGCAGCACATGCGTCCGAAAATTTGTGAATTTGTAGAGGCCTGTCCTGAGTGTGCGATAAATAAGTTGGTCAGGATGAGAACTCGTCTTCTACTGACGATATGAGATTTGACAAAATCTTAATGGATTACTACGAACTCCTAGAGGAAACGAAAAATGGTCATCAATATGTCTTAACCATTCAGGACTGCCTCACCAAGTTCATTATCCTTATTTCAGTAAAACGTGCCACAGCAGAAGAAACTGCCCGGGCAATCGTAGACGAATACATTGCGTACTATGGAACATCCAGCGCAGTCTTAACTGACCTAGGTACACACTTTATCAACAGACTGATGCAAAAATTTTGTGAAATTTTTCGGATAGAGTCTTTCAACACAATACAGTATCATCCACAAGGAAATAGCGAAATCGAGAAGATGCACCATACGATCACTGAATACATGAAGGCATTCATGGATGAACATCATGAGTGGGATACATTATTACCGATGTGCCAGCACGCGTACAATATATCCGTAGATGACAGCTCGGGGTATACACCACACGAACTTGTATTTGGTCAGAAAGCACGGACCCCATCGAGCTCCCAATCTCGTGAGAAACTACAAACATATGATGGATACCTCCAGTATCTTGTCAAGAATCTATCAGAAGTTCAAACTCTAGCTATATTGAATCTCATCCAATCAAAATATAGAACGAAATATTATTACGACCAAAAATTGAACACCACCCATTTTTGGGAGGGTGAGAAAGTTGCCCTACTGAAAGAGAACAAAGGGGGCAAGTTTGGCAGAGAATACGAAGGAATATATGAAATAATTGAAATCGACTATGGAAAAAAGAATGTTGAGATTCAGAGGGGCGAAAAATTTAAGATTGCTCATATGGACAAGGTGAAAAGGGTAAATGATGGCGCCTCCCCCAGAGGAAAATCAATAGTAAATGACAGACATAAATCTCACACTTGGAATGATAGAAGAATCTACGTCATACATTTGCCTGCTTAATTTGTCTGCTTGCCTACATAATTAACATGACGAAATGCACACTTACAGGCCGGCATCCAACGACGACCCTCCTCGATATGTCACTCGATTGGAGTATTCGCCGGGGGTCATAGTTGAGAGCATTGCGTCGCTGGCCACTACGACCATCGATTGGAAGTTAATCCAGAGACCTTATTTTCACCAGTTCAAAAAGACAGGCAAGACGCTCGAACAGACCTGGCAATCCGTCGCCAAGGCGTGTGAGGAATCTGCGTCGAAATCGCAGATGGCAAATCTCCATATCCAGTTGAACGAATCAAGGACGGACATCGGGCGAATTCTGGCCCTGTTGAAACAAAATCAAGTCAATCCAAAAAATAGGAGACGTCGGTCATTACTCCCCTTCGTCGGGGCAGGTAGTAAATACCATTCGGCACCCTCGATGAGGACACCGAACAAGAACTCAGAAATATTCTCGAAATCCAGGCAGATGACACCCGAAAACTCGCATAGCTTTTGGCCTATCAGACGGAATTAATCGAGATATAATTAGGAAAAGATAACAAGAGATTACAGAACTTACAGGGACAACTGGGCCACCTTACTTCCAGAGTGTATGACATGAAGACGGCCACGGTCCTACACCGTGGAGTGAAGTTACTGGATGAAAACATCGTCATATTCAAAATTGATACTAACATGCTGGTCGAGAGTCTCACATCTGCGGTTCGAGGAGGTATTCACCCCAAACGGCTGTCTCCGGAATTGATCCGAAATTCCAAGTCGCTGATCGAAAACGCTGTCTCAGGCGCTACGTTACCACAAACTGAAGATGGTGAGCCGATCATGGATCTGGGAAAAATTACAGATGTTTCAGTTCCCATTCTTGATAATAACCTAGTCTACGTCATCAGTATTCCGTTACTGGACCTGCCACGTTACGATCTGTATAGGGCATCGCCGCTTCCGGTGAAGCGGGAATTTCAAAATTCTTCTCTGAATATTTTCGCATACATTCGGTCAAAATGGCCCTTCTTTGCCATAGAAGCAGAAACGAATAAGTACATCTCATTCCATCAGGAGAATATAGATAAATGCAAAAAATTGAGAGAATTGCTGATTTGTTGAGACACCGCTCCTGTAAGGGAAATACCACAAAATGCACCATGTGAAATTAAGATGACTTCGAACGTGACCGTATCAAATATGACCAGCTGTGATGGAAGGCTCGTGAAAATTCACGAAACATTCTGGTTCAAGCTTCACGATCCCGATGCATGGATTTACTCTACTAACGGAGAAGAACGAATATTCATACAATGCCGCGGGAGCGAGCACATTACGACACCGATGGAGGAACTGGGATCGTTAGACTTCTCCCGGGATGCGCAGCCATCAAACGTGACGCGAGATTATCTGCATCCAGAGAAATTCCACAAAAATCTACATCGACTTTTTTCCAGAAATACAATTTAGACATACCTAATTTCATCAAAATCAGCAACAGTAGCGGCGGAGACGCGCATGGGGTCCAGCAAATTCTAGAGTCAGAAATATTGGAAGAGAACCAGGCGGCTACACTGGCCCAGGCGGATGCGCTCAGAATTGGTAAAAGCCTGAAGGAAATCATTACAAAGGCCAGAGACATCGGAAGGTACAAATCTATCGCTGGCCGAATTGAGACAATGGAAAACAAAATACCCATAATGGGCGCTGCAATGGCCGGTATTTTTGGTCTAATTCTATTTCTGTAGAAATTCTCATCTCCTAGAAGTATCTTAGCAATCATTTACCGCATCGGAATATTCCTCTCATGTCTAAGAGCCAGCCAACCGGAGAGTCGGAAAAATGATCGGAACCTTGTGACATCGCAAATCACGGAAGCAACAGCCACACTCCTGTCCTCCCAAATGCACATGGAACAGAATCAATCATAACAGCAATTGGATATAGACGAGTAAGCCTCTCACGTGCCAAGGAGCCATCGACCAAAAGTTCGAGTCAACGAAAGAAGAATCACTACATCAGTATAAGGATGAGTTCCAGGAAAAAATCAAGAGAACAGCTACATGTATCATCGGGTTTAAAGTAAGACGTAGGTAGTGAGCTAATGGGTCGATCATAAGAAAGTGAGTGAAATATAGCGCGGGGTAGTATACAAATAGAAATTAGAAGATACAGACGAAATCCACTAGAATATTATTTTATGCGTGATGCAATTTGATCTACATAATGCAAAGAAAAAATTTCCCAGACCCTCACACGTGAGCTGCGTGGAATTTTGGCCTCAGGGGTATGTATTTAGAATACATATGAAATTGTAAACTATGATGTGCCTTGTGTACTTAGAATACATATGAAATTGTGAACGGTAATGTGCCTTATGTACTGAGAATACATATGAAATTGAAAGTTGGAATTTCTCACTCAATAGTAGTCGGAAAACTAGAAAGTCAAAAAAAGTTTCTCGCACCCTCACACGTGGGGCGCGTAAAATTCTCAACTCATTGACATCAAACTGGGAGATTCAACAGTCAAAGCAGTGACAAAAATTTCCCGCATCCTCATACGCAGATGCGTGAAGTTTTTGCGCCAGTCATAGAGATATACGTAAGATTTTGGACCTCATCGAATGATTGGTAATTACAACGTTCAAGTTCAGAGACTCAAACAGCCGGACATTAATTAGAGAAATGAGTAAAAATGGTGGAAAAACACCGAAAAACCGCGGTTAATGCATCAGGAATGGAGCCAGGCGGGTCGTACGTGGTCACTAGTCTCTGAGAGTCAAAATTCAACACTGTCTCAAGTCGCCCCACCTGTCTCATCTTACTCCACCCTCCCTTTATTTTGGAGGAAATTGCAATTATCGAACCCCAACAACTTGTTCTACTGGAAGTTTCATACACTGTACCTTTTGTTCCAGGATTAACCCTACCTCATCCCCCACCACTCACCCCAAAAATTCCTAAATAAGCTGGAACACTATTAGAAGACGAACACATCACGTTCCAATTGAAATGATCAACCCGCGAAAATTTGTCTCAAAGTCACCCCACCCCTATATCACCCCTTCATCCAAACCAACCCCCGACAAAAAGGGACACATCCCCGAATCGGCAGGTATGCGAATCCAAGGAGCAAGAGTACACTTTGAAAGTGACCCAAATCGCCCCAAAAATACCCCAACCACCCCAACTCACCCCGCGTAGTCAAGAAACACCAAAACACAGAATCATCATTTTTTTCGTCGAATGTGCGCGAGTCTATATCGCGCAAAGTCTGAATCGGCAGCAGAGGCGTGTAATGTTCAGCTGGCATGTCTAAATATGGATGGATAAATTCCCCACTTTCCTTCGAGCGAATGTGAGCATGTGATCCACAAGCTGATTCGGGATGAATATGAACGCAGACGTTTCTGCTGAATAGCCGTGAGAACGCGAGTATGCAGTCGAGTCAGTAATTTCAGCCGAAGTTCGGGTGCGGTAGTCTTAAGTCCACCGCCAACAATAAGCAATTACCCCGAGGTAAATTGGGGATATCCACAAATCTCTCGAGGGCAATCGCTCTTTCCGCGCATTCACAACCAAACTCCAATTCTTTTAATTCATTTCCCAGATTTTCGTGGGTCTGCTGAGGGAGGGAGTCGATCCGCATACTCTCCTCGAAAATTTGTGAATTTCCATCTATCCTCTCTGCTGTGGACTCAGAAATTGCGGGGCTTAATAATTGCGCAATCTAATCGGGCGTCTCGCCTGCTCGCTGATCACGCGGAGGCGAAAGCGCTCGAGATCCGTCTTGCGTAGCTACTCTGAGCTCTTGCAACGACGAGCGAAAGGCGAGTCCGTTCTCCACGTGCTCGCTCTCTCGCACGTCGGAATGCGGCTTATCGCTCCGCCGTTGTCGTTGCGGCTCAATGTCATCGCGATGCAGTTCACTCTGCTGCTCAATCTCATCGCTCTGCAACCCCTTCTGGCGTTCGGTGCTGGACGCTCGGGCGTCCGACGGCAAAACGCATCGCGCTTGAAGCGTCATGTATTCCAAACCTATGGCGCCACCGCTTCCTCGTATGTCGCTCCCTTCGCGATTGACCAGCGAAAAATTCAGCCAATAATTATCGCACAAAGTGAGTGGATTCGTTATACGATCCCCCAAATCTTTTTGAATCCCGTGATTTCGAATGTAAGAAGGATTTTCACCATCATGATGTGATTCTATTGTACTTTCGGGACTCAGCTTTTTCGGATGTAAACCATTGATGATTTCAACACTTCTGATTTTTGGAGCTGGGTTGAATTCTTGATTTTCTACTTGGACATTTTCTACGAATATTTGTTCTGGGATCTCTCTCTCACGGCTTTCCAAATTTCCAGCTCCCTTCAAGATTGGAATTTCTATTGATTTCAAGGGGGAGGGGGGGGGGTGGGGGGTCGGGTAACACCTCCGACACACGATAAGTGCGCACCGAGTCTTGAGACTCGGCAATAATCTCCTCGGCAAAATTTTCCGCTGACTTGCATGGTTGAATGCGCTGCTATTGGGATAGCGGTGGTGCAGCAGCTGGCTCGTGTGGTGGCGATAGTCCCGAGAAGCTCAACGAAGGGAATAAATTCTCAATGCGCTGTGATCTACGCGTTTTCTTATAAATTTCCCGAGGTCTTTTCAGTTTTTCCGACCTCATACTCGTCTCGAACCTGGATTCTGCCGCGACCGGAGGAGCATTCGATTTTCGCTTCCTAGGCGCGTCGTCCGTACTTGTTTCTTCCGTTTCGGAAATTTCCGATTTTCCGACCCCTTGCATGCGAGTCGCGCGCGTTCTATATAAACGGCCTGGGGTCGATCATCGCAATACGACGGCTCCTCCTCGTCTTGTTCATCGGTCAATTCATATAGCTTCTCTCGTGGGAGCTCGGGATCAATTTTGCTCTCTTCGATGATCGGTTTCCGCGATAGCGCGTCCGCGGCTACGTTTTCTTTCCCGGCTCGGTACACCACGTCGAAATCGTTACCTCGCAATTGAGCCTTCAATAGATTATATCGCATGTCAGGTTCTCGTGACGTATGGAAATGGCGGAGCGGCTCGTGATCCGTGATCACGGTGAACTTATTTCGGTATAGATACGGCCGGAAGCGATCTCTTGCGTCCACAATTGCAAAAAGCTCTTCATCAAAAACGCTCCATCTCAGTTCACTCCCTTTTAGCACGCGAGACGTATAGGCTACGGGTCTATCTTTGCCGATTTCGCCTTGGCTGAGCATCGCGCCGACGCTATAGTCCGAGGCATTGCACGTAACGATCCCTTTTTCGGAAGAATCGGGTCCGGCAAGCACTGTCTCGCTGCACAGCACGTCGCGCAATTTTTCAAACGCGCGCTGCTGCTCAACACCCCAAATGAAGGGCTCTTCTTTCTTCAGAAGGTCAGTGAGCGGGTACGCGATTTCCGCGTGATTTTCGATGAAGCTTCGGTAGTATCCAGTGAGGCCTAAAAATTGTCTGATTTTCCTGACGTTTGTCGGTGACGGGTACTTGCGGACTGCCTCAGTTTTCGCCGGATCCGGTTTGATTCGGCCATTGCCGACAATGTGCCCCAACACTTCTGCCTCGCGACGTAAAGATTGACACTTCTTGGGCGAAATAGTTAAGTTAGCCACAGAGACCCTTTGAATGAACTTTGTGAATTCACTCTCATGGCTTTCAAGGTCATCTGCCCATAGATATATGTCGTCACAATAAATGGCCAAGTCATCAGGTGTGAGGCCTGCAAATGCCATAAACATGGCCTCATTGAATGTGTCGGGTGCGCCTCGTATGCCTTGAGCCATCCTGGAAAATTCCCAGTGCCCATTGATTGTATCGGAGGCTGTGAGTTTCGCGGATTCCGGGTGCATTTCGATGTGATAGAACCGGTTCAGTAATCCGACAACTGTGATGTACCGCGCGGATGCCAGCTGATCGAGTACATCCGTCATAAACGGCAGGGGTTGGCATGTTCCAACCGTGATTCCGTTGAGTGGGCGAAAATCGGTTACGAGCCGATACCTTTCGGTCCCGTCTTTGTCCGGCGATTTTGGAACAAGAAAGCAGTTCGCTTTCCATGGCGATC
>JAPYYZ010000921.1:0-17337 GCA_030522705.1 Eretmocerus eremicus
CACTTCCTCCCTCGTGAAGGTCCTTAGTAACTCCTGGTTGCTCGCGTCTGTGGGGTCATCCATGTCCATGACGTCCGGCCAAACGTCTTCACCGTCTCTGCGGGCAGCCAGACCCTTGTAATGTGCCTCGATGGTTTTGAGGTCTACGGGGCAGGGCTGTTTAGGCCCCTCCAGAATTGCCTGTGCTGCCCTTTTTCTGTTGTTTCTGTAGAGACGCTGGAGACGCTTGGCACTCTCCGTCCTGTTCGGATGTTCCCCGGGGCAAGCCGGTCGCTGTGGGCGCTGCCTTGCTGGCCGCATGTTGACCTCCCCCTCGCCCAGCCTGCCGGACTTCTGCTGGATGTAGCGCGTAACCCTCAGAGCTAACTCCTCGAGTCGCGCCCCATCCGCAGCGTTGTTAAGGTCCTTACGAGTAGTCGCTGTTCAGCGTTTTGACCGCGAACGCGACGCCTCGTACCACCTGCCGGCTCGGCTTGGGGGTTTCCAGGATCAGCCGCAGCGATGTTCTGCTGTGCTTCTGGCTCCAGAATTTCGGGCTCTAATGCAGCGATGTTCTGCTGATTAGGGTTGAGCAGCTCCTCCCTGTCGTCTATCCCTGTGACAGCCTCCTCTAGCACCTCCTCCACCATCCTCGTCACCACTCCCTGGGGGGATGCAAAAACCTCTTCCGAAGACGAGGATGAATCGAGTACCGCTCGGTTCCGTCTTGTTGGTCCCCTTATGAGGGATTCCGGGGTACTCGATTCTAGGCTGATGTTTTGCCTTGACGGGGTCTGTGGTGGAGGTGCTGGAGGGGCTCCCACCTGCTCTCGCAGCAGCCTACTGCGGGCGGTGTTTCGCCTTGCTGCGTCTGTCCTCCCCGCACGGGGGACCGGCATGTCCGGGACGCACCCCTCGGCGTGGTCATTAACCACTCTAAGGCTGGAATTTATAGTCATCGCTTAACTAACTAATCCTAACTAACCCTAACTCTCTAAAACTAACCCTAACCCTCCATCTAATGTTACATTCAAATCTTAACCTATTACCGCACCTAAACTTGACTCGACGCACTCTGCTTAGTGTATAACAGTGAATAGCTGGTAAATATTGAAGTAATCAATCATTACCCGGTCCGTGTAGTTAAGACAAGTGGTAGTAGAACAGATTTGTGTGTGGGTATAGGTTAATATCTTAGGTTTGAGTTAGATGTAGGTTTAGGCGCAGAGTTGAGTGACGACTATTAATTCCACTCTTTAAATTTCTTTGAATGACTTTGCGCCAAATTCAGTCGGTTTCGAGTGAGATTTCTGCCACTCGAAGACTTTGACTGGACGAAGTCCCTGTCAAATCGGCTGACTTTTGCGCAAATCCAATCGAAGAAATTTAGAGAGTATGGTACAGTTGGAGTATGGAGCTCAGAAATTCGCGCGAACAATTGCTGTGAAGCTAGTGGTGCCTTTGTATACGTAGCAACTGGAAAAAATGGGGACGGCTAATCACGTGTCGCGTATGTCTCGCAATTTTTGCGACTCCGAGATGGAAAATCCGCGAACGTCGGGGCCAGTCCAGATCTAGACTGTATTAGTAGCGTCTGCGTCATCTCTGTTATTCCGAGCCAATTTCTTGAGAAAATTAGAAAATGAGAGAAAGAGAGAGAGAGAGATTGTCTCATCAACTGGAATAACTTTGCCCACGAGTAGCCCATCAGGCCAACAGTGATAACTCACTGAAAAGCCTTGAACCGTGCAGATGAAATAAATTACAGCCATTCACTCTAGCTACGCTTATGAATTTCCCTCTCCTGCAGCTTCATTCGTCTGTTCATCCTATAGAAGCTTTCGCTGATCACGCGGGATTGCTCATCACTTCGACCCATAACTCGAGCAAGTGATTAGTCTTTTGACGAACATTACTCCTCTGCCTCTATTACATCTACATTTAACTTTCTCAGCTAACTCGCGATAGCCAGTACATTAAGAGTGCGAAAATTCCGAAAATTTTTTTGATAATATCTTGATTCCTGAGGATGATGCTTTCCGCAAGGGATTCCCCTTAGCTTTCCAGCTCGAAACTTTTTGTGAAAATTCAACCCATTTAGATGAGGTTACATAAAGTTTTTGGGCCTATTATGAAGTCTCTATACATCCGTATAACTTTGCGCTATCTGCTCTGAAACGCAATGACTCAAGCGTGTGATTCGCACAGGACGATTCCGGAAATTCCAAGGAAGATTGTATCAGTGTAGAAGATGTTCCCATACGGCAACATATGCAATACTCGTGTATTGTGGGGTATAATGAGATCGAGGAAGTCAAACCAAGCGCTTGAATGGAGTCGCGGGATAATTTCAATTTTTTTTCGTTGCCACGCACAGGGTATGGATATCCTCAACGAGGAACAGTGTGATTCTTACACAATCATTCTTTCTTATTATATCCGGATTTCTCAGCTCTTGACTATGTGTAAGTTTCTATTAGTACGCCGGTTAAGTTTGGGACTCTCCTTTGGAACCCCAATAGTAAGTCTTCTACATCATCAGAATAGCTGATCACGGTCTGTACCTCGAAAACTTTCGGAGGAAAAAAATCTACAAGTTGTAAGAGATAAGTTAGGTCAGATTTGTGCTTTCGAATAAGCCTCTCTTCACCATTTTCACTCACAAATTATTTCATGTTACGATCAAGTTGTTGTCGGAGCGATTAATCATGTTTCTGCTGAGTGCAGGTCGATGCAATCGACCGAGGAAAATTCTTTCTCCAGAAGATGAAAACTCAGAGAGATATTCACATCTTTGAAGTGAATTTGCTCCGAGTTCAAATCATGCATTTTGCCTGTTACCCGAGCTCACGCGAATCGTTGATGTCTGGAGAATTCAAACGCATCATTCGGAAACTAATTCAATTATGAAGCATTCCGCCATATACAAAAATTCTTCACCCCGAAAAACCGCGTATATAGCAATCCGATCTCTAAGCATCCGTCGACCTGCTCCTCGCCCCCATCACGTGAAATCTCAGCCCATAATTTCAACAGCATCTGCGGCATTCGATCTCAGAATGTAAGATCCCAGCAGCTGCATCTCCGCAACACACTTGTGTGAGTGTGCGTTCATAAGCCTTCGAAAAACGAGACTAGTAATACGCGCTTGCATACGCAGCCGGTCCAGATTCTTACCCGCGAGCGATTTGCTTCGTTCATTTTGCGCAGCTGCAGCACCACTTGTATGAGTCATTGGCTCCTCAATTTGAGCCTCTCTCACTCTCTTTCTCTCTATCCTTGCGCATATTATGCGTCACTGCTTCGGGCGGAATTTTGAGTTTTTCGGCTACAGCATATAGCCGATCTCGCGCATTTGCATTTTATGCGCTCACCCTAATCTGCACGCAAAATCATCGATATTTTTCCGTGTGCTCGAGTCGATGCGCATTCTTTTGATTGAGTACTCCGGGCACACCTCACAGACGTGGAATTTCAGACGATTCGCAGAGTTGGAGTTGTACAGAAGGATCCATGGGTGTTTAGAGATTTTGAACTTGTTTCGAGGGGGATTCGAGGTTAATCAAGTGCGTGGCGCGACTCGCTCGTTTTGGAACGAGTGTCTGGCAAGACGGAAAATGTGATTCTCGTTGGAATGATATTTTTGTATGCTGAATGCAATGTCATTCACAAATTTTACTGAGAATTCGTCCCAAATTCGCTAGTTTGATGGTGACTTTGTCAAAACACAAAGATTTTCCGCAAATAACTCTGCGTAGCACCCCGAATGGTTTACACAAATGTAAGTTCGAGTACGGGGTCTATATTTGAACAGCCAGTAGATTGACCGACAAAAGAGCCAGTTTACCGGTATTTTTTTTCGAGCCAAGATTCCTTGAATAAATTTTGCCTATTTACTAAGGAATTCGCGGATTGCATTAGCGGGCGAAGGTATACAAGTTGACCGAAGAATTAGCTGATTTGTGAAATGTAAGAATTCAAAGCCTTGGCCAGGTCCTTGATGGGGGTAAATACAGGTAAAATAGTTGCTTCTCTTGCTTTCCGGCTCCTCTTGCGTGTTTCAAAAGTTCTTTTTGATTTTTCACTCTGCATTTCACATGGGTGTACGAAATCATTACGAAAATCCGCGATAAGCTGAGTGCACTGTATCTTGGCATGTAACAACACGCCCTCCTTCATAAGAAGATGTGTTTTAATTTTTTTCGCTCGTGCAAAGTATGCTATTCCTTGTTTTCCTGGTGCACGTGATGTACAACAGGGAAAACATGGTTAATTGGAGCATTTGTAAGATTGATAAGGCTCATGATCATTAAGAACAATACGTAGAGAGCAAGAGTCTCATCAATTTTGAATAAACTATATTCTAATCTGGAAAAGTTCATACCCAATATTATATATATTTTTCTCAATTGATGGGTTTTTTGGCTGTTTTCCAAAATTTGAAATAGGTGCATGTAAGAGTTTCTTGATGAAATATCGTGCAAAACATAAAATCATCACCTGAGAATACAGAAAGATTTGATTTTTCACGTCAATAAAATTGTTATGAACTTGAATTTGATTGCATGAAAAGATTAGAGTGAAAAAATAACAGCCCTTCATGCGCGAATCGCATCCGGGTCGTGAAAATTCTGTTTAGTGCACAATCCTTGCGTATTTATTGGTAGATTTATGTAAACAGATTTAAGGTCATGTAAAAGCTGTACGTTACCAAAATTCATCATAAATTGATTTAAAATAAAACAAAACAACATTTTTAAAAAGTATCTCCAATCCAAACTGCGTATTGGGAGAATGCACCACTGTATAAAATTGTGGAGGAATCCGCGGAAAGCTCTTCGAGTAATCCCAACTCTAGCGCGAATATATTATAACTAAACCAGAGTCGAGATTATTCCAAGAGCTTTCCACGGATCACTCAAAAATTTTACACAATGGTGCATTTTGCTAATACGCAGTTTGGATTGGAGCTACTTTTTCGAAATATTATTTTGTTTCATTTTAAATCAATTTATGGTGGATGCCGGTGATGTAGTGCTTTTCCTTTCCCTTAAGAGCATGTTTCAAGGCTCTACTCTAGCGACATTCGTAATAAATTCAATTAAAATAAAGCTATGTAATATTTCGGAAATTTAGCTCCAGTCGGCCATACATACTGGTGAAATGCATCACCGAGGAAAATTTCAGAGTGATCTATGATGATCTATCAACGAGATCTGACTCAAGGCTACAATTATCCATCAACCAAAGTACGGGAAGAATTTACTATTGATCACTTTAGAATTTTGGTCAGTGATGCATTTCGCCAATACGCATGGCCGCCTGGACCTACATTCTCGTAATATTAAATGGCTTTATTTTAAATGAATTTATCACGAATGACGGTAGAGTAGAGCTTTGACATATTCTTAGTGTCTGTTTCTAATTTGTTTGACGAAGATGAGCCTTGTGCAAAACTTGCACGTCCAATGGAATCGCAGCATCAGGTTTCATTTCCGAGCAAGTATGGAATCGCAGAGTATCACCGCTTGATTGATTTTTGTGCTCAAAATTTGTGTGGGGGTGCAAATTTGATTCGGACATCTGGTAATTAAAGTTGATGCTCAAATTGTTGTGGAAGCGCATTCAATGTACTCAAAATCTTGCTCGGGTCACAAAAATCTTTCACCAACGTCGCTAATACGTTGGAAAATCTAGGAATCAAGCATCTGAAAAATTTCATTAGGAAACTAAGATCAGAAACCAACACATTTTGCTACGTGGTGAATCTTTACACTGAAACGCACTGAAAAGTCTTTGTGGGTCAAGCGAACTCGAATTTGGCAGAAAGTTGCCCGAGAAGGTCACTACAAATGTTTACTCAAAAGCGTTTTCCGATTTTTCCAAGTTCGAGCAATCCTCCATCCTTTTCTCCCGTGGGAGCTATTATCACCCCGTAACGTCACACTTCGCTCACATAGCTCGCATTCATACAACCTTCATGAATTCAAACAACCGCTTTTTTCATCACAGTATGACAACCCCCCACATCCACCCCAAGATAGGAGTGGTTACATCTCCGCCAGCCACTCCAGTGCATCCCAAGAAGATTTCCCTCCGCGGATAAGGTCCGGTCTCCACACCGGGATGCCTCCTCGTGCGCGAACCAACTTTTTCGCGCTTCCATACCCACACGTATCTATTCTCCAACTCTCCTATACAGTGAACCTTGACTGCATCTTGCTCGGCACACGTCCGGGTCCCGTTTCCACGTCGGCGCGTAACATCATCAGAGAGACGCGACGAGTCATCGCACACGGCCGATTCTGCTACACCGGCAGCGCGCATCTCTCGCTACCGCGCACGCATACCGCTCTCATGCGTCGCGGCACGTGCGCAGCTTTTCTCCCTCGTGCGCGACGAGGCACGGCGCATTGCGCGCGAGAGAGATGCGAGAGTCAACGAACCGCGGCAACGTTTAATTGCGCCGCGATGCGATCTGCAGCGCGGCTATGTATACCGTAGCCGATGACGAATTGCTCGCGGGTTGTAAGCGCGTGCGGTGCATCCATCCCAGACTCCCGCGGCGCAACGCACAGCTGATACGGTGGAATACGCGGTAGCTGTTGGCGGATATATACGGGCTTCCTGCTGCCTGAGAAGATGCGAGGTGGGTTATTCGGTGCCTTGGGCCCGGATGCGAGCGAGCGCGGCCCTCTTCCTCTGACCGAGCTACTTCTCGAGGCGGTTCTCTGTGCTCGAGTGTCGTGGGAACGGGAGCTCGCTTTGTGATTCCATCATGTTTGGTGGATTTTGGGTCTCTTTCGGTGGTTTTTTACACCGTTCGTGGCTCAGTTGGTTGGGGCTTCAGTCCTAATGATTTGGAACTCGGCGCTCGGGAAGGACGCGGGCTCAAATCACGGAACACTCTGAAAATTTACTGACCGGATTTTTCCGAGTTAATCCTCGTCGGAATGCAACAAGGTCAAATATTAGAACTTCGCCTAAGATAAAGTGAAACTGCTCGAGTCATACTCAACCGAAAAAGTGAATAGACCCAAATGAAAGAAAGAAGAAGGAAGGTGGTTGCTTAAACACGTGTACAGAGTTCAGGGTGTGCTTGAGAGGAGGTTAGGATTGGGTTGTGGGAAACGGTGAATGGAGTCGAAAGGTGTTCCAGGAGGTGCTTGGAAAATCTTCGAAATGATTGATTTTGGGACAATGACCATGCAAACGTGATGGTATGACGATCGACTAGAACTAGGGTCCCTAAAAGCTGGGCTGCACAAGCGAGGACTCATTTCTTTGATGAGCTCCGCCATATTCAGCGACTTTTCTGGATTTTGGGTGACTGCGCAAGTGTGTGCAGTTGCGCAGACAGATGCAAATATGTACGTTTATTTTTCTCTAAATATGGTGATCAAGCATGTGCCTAGACCCGTTTCTCGAGGCTTTGTTCGTCCCGAGATCTATTTTTAACCAAAACCGTGCATCTCTTGGACCAAATTTGCTGTAATTTATATCAGCAGTGATTAATCATAGACAATAATTTGTTGACATTTTCCTTATAGCTGAATCATTCATTTGCAGTGAGAAACTCATAAATTGTTCGCAGATGGACATTCCAAAAGCTCCATTTGAGAGGATTTGGTTTATCAGTAGCACAAAATTAGTTGAACATAATCGCATCGAGGAATGCATCGAGACCAAATTTCAGGGGCGCCCAACAACCAGCTCAAAATCGTACTTTTGCCACCCCTATGCTTTCAGAATCAGGAAAATTTCATACGTGCAATGTTGTAATCCAAGATGTCAGTGAGTGATACTCCGTGGCCAGTCATACGCGCGCTCTAATAGTCCGCTTGGCTCATATTTATGCACTGCGAGAGATCTCACGTGGCTTCAGGGAGAGCAGTGTGTAGTAGCGCGTCGAGCGACTGCAGCATTTCGCTCATTGCGCAACAAAGAGCCGCAGACTCATAATTACAGCTGCAGCGTACCCATATTATGATGCACGAGAGCTGCGAGATTCATGGCTACCGTTGAATGAAGACCAGTCGGTCGCCGCCAAGTCTGTGCTTATTATGCTCGAGCTTGTACTGCACCATTGCCAGACTCTCCTCTCGGTTTCTCATGCGTTCAGAGTCATACGTTCGTCGTTCATCGTTTTTGCACGTGCACCTTGTGTAATAACATCTTATGCATGGACGAAAGAGCCATTAATTTCTATATAGGCTCCTAGATGAGGTATTGTCCAAAATATGGTCCAATAGTGGACGGGATTTTTCCAACTTTGGTGTTGATGTAAATAGAGGCAACCGTAATGAGACAGTTTTTTGCACCGAGAAAGTCATATACTTATTGCCACCCTCGCTTCTCTTACTATTGACAAAGTGTAAAACCGCATCACCTTGGAGGAGCCCTCATCACAGTATCCGATCCCTTTACACATAAAATCGATTTGGATTCCATCGTCCCACAACTTATCATCGTTGGTTCCTGTTGCAGGTGCTATTTGGATAGCTGGGATGCTGGTCGTGCGATGACCACGGAGCTGCAACCTTCGCAGCCGAGTTACCGCTCCGCAACCGCTGGACAGGACAAGTTCGACTCCAACGGCTTACAGACCAAGCCCTATCGCCCCCAACATATAGCCTACTCGAACTCCAACCATCAGCAGCATCAGCAGCTTTTCCATCAGCAGACTAGAATCAGGCCCGAGAACGAGCTTAACAATTTTAAAGGATCCTACGACGATCAGGCCTTTTGCAGAAAAAATTCGGTCGGCTACAAGAATGATAGCGGGTGAGTTATTTCGAGGAGTGGCTTTTTGGTCTATTTTTTTGCGTAGAAACAAGGATGATATGGGATGTTCACACAGTGCCAAACTCTATCTGTCTATGTTTTTCGAACAAATAGAGAGCCCTAATAGGTGTGAGAGAAATGTCAAGAGGTATAGTTCTAAGCATTATTGTATGGGCAGTTCCATGAGGGATGAATCGCGAATTCATGAAACCAAAAACTGTTTCGGCGAAGAAACGGACATATCTAACACGTGAACCTCGTGATTTGTCGATTATCAGGTTTCGTCGAGAACGCCAAGTGGAATCGAATTATCTTGGTTCATTCTTTGGATTCATGCTTGGGATATTTAATAGGAGAATCACACGCATTATTCCTCCACGAAAAGAGGTTTTTGACTGGAATCTTGAATAAATAGTGAGCCTCTGTTCGGATGGTTCCTCGTGAACCACCGGAGGAATGATACTCCATTGCACTGATGCCTAAAGTCATGGAATTCTCTACGCTGTTTTCGTGCTTCTTTCTTTCTTCCAATTATCTCTATATTTATCATATATTTCACTGCAATTTTTTCGAGTGTGTCTAATCCGAAGTTTAATCATCAAAGTATGAAATGAACCGTTCTATTGAAACATTCCCTATTTCCATGATGATGTGTGAGATGGATATCCCGCAAAAATGATGAGACTTACTTTTTATCTACATGGATTCGCGAAGAAATGTTTCACCACACACATGACAAACTCTGCAATAGTCTCTGGCTTGAACATTGGAGACTCAGGTTATGCAAATTCCTCCATGTGCAGTACTCCAAAATGACTGATTTTGGTCAGCGACGTTTAAATAGCTTTTAACGACGTAATTTTCCTACTAAAGAGTTTTACGTGTTTTCCGAAGTTCTGAACAAGTGATTTTCGACATGCCTTCGATCAGTAATCTTCTAGCAAAATATCTAGTTATCTGCTTTTTTTTCGAAATTTGGTGAATATACATTTTAGCCCGCCTATAAGTCATGCCGTGATCTTCGCCGTGTGCATTTTGCCAAATTGTATGTGTCCCGAATACCTATGCAAAAGCATGTAAAAGCTACTGTCCGAAGTAAATCATACTTTGGATGGGATCGCACAATTGGAAAGATTATGGGTCATATCTCATGATTGTTACAACACGATGCCATGTTTTTTTGAGATCAACTCGTCTCTGAATATCAGCTGCAATGAGATATAGGCGGTGCGATCATAGTTCCGCGCAACACGATGAATTAGTGTATGCACATCCGTTTATAGCTTCAGATTCTGGCTATTTCTCTACAAACATATTTTTCATCCAGATTGTTCATTCAAAGTCAGATGCGCAAGGCTACCCTCACATCAGCATAATGTCTAGTGCCCCGTCTGCACACGACGCGGTAGAGCAGTAAGCTTCGTTCCCATGAAATGAGTGCAAGGATCCTCATGCATCTAACTACCAATCATTCGCCAAGAATTTATCCTCGTAATCCGTACAATGAAGTTTGCGAAGCGATTTGGTCCTACTAGTAACGCGAGTCACCAGAACGTTCACCAAGCTCTAAGATTTTCGATTTTCATCGTGTGCAGGTACAGCGAGAGCTTGGGCTTCGAGAGCTTTAGCTTGGCGCTCAGCGAGAGGGACACGGGCTCACCTCCACCGGCGCCTCCGGTACGCGACGCTTCGAGCCTCAAGAGTCTGCGTTACGGACCTGGACACGAAAAGTACCCGTCGTGGCCAAGTAGCGCACCAGAGTGCCGATACAGTGGCGCCCCTTCGGGCGAAAACGGTGTTGGCAGCGCGGATGCCAGCGACGAGCTGATTGGCGGTCAGGGTGGCTCGCACAGATCCAAATCGTGGACGGACCACACCAACTATCCGAAGGAAAAGCCAGCTCAGTACAGCAGGCCCCACAGTAAGAGGTCCAACGCCTCTTTCACCCAGCAGGTGAGCTTGCCTTATTTTAACACTGTCTTGAGTTGGATGTACTGGACCTCCAGGAGATTAATCTGTTTGAATGATGGGAGTTTCTCTTCCACCCGCATTCTTTTACAAAGAATTACAATTTTGAGCTCAGGAGTCATTGAGATACCAAGTCAGTTTGGTTTTCAAAGGAAGTTGCAACCATGCGAATGGGTGCAAATGAAGTAGAATAAAGCTTTGTTGAGCACAACTCAAATTCAGTTTCTCAGGATTTGCCCTGCGCTTGCGATATTTTCATAGGACTCTATCTGATCTCATTTTCCTCAGCGGATAACTCTAGACTCTGATACAGCAGTAATCTTATTAATTTGCCAATATCAATCATATCGTTTTCCTGGTTCGTTCTTGATGAGAGAACCAAGTCATATATGTAGTTCAAGATCTGATCAACTTTGATTAGTCTCGTCGGGCAGGTTTACACGGAAAGCTATCTCAGTCGTGCTTCCAATATCTGACGTAGTCTCAGATGTGCTTGGTGTGGCAACGTGGACTGTCATGATTGTGTCTTGACGCTATAAATTCATGGTGGATAAAATCGTACGTTTCTTACTAACAATAAACATGATGAATGATTGTTGCTCTGTTGGAATCAATATCCTCAGATATGATTCGGCCGAAAAGTGATCCAAGTCAGTTGTAAATTCATTATCCATTCTGTATTTGATAATCAAATTGAAATTTTGAGCAATGGGAGTGGGCTATCTTTATCCAAATGACCCTCGAATTTTCCACTCGACTCGCCAATTCAATCAAACCTCATTTTTACAGCTGAAAACGGTGATGGAAAAGTGCGAAAAGATTCCATCGGAAACCTTTGAGTCACGATCTCGAAGCGACATGGACTTGCAACAGCAGCAACAGCATGAGCCACAGCAGCAGCAGCAGATAAGAATGTGGCCGAGCGTAGACAGAGAGGGTAAAAGCCTTGGCGACGCGGACTATGTGGTACCGTCACCGCCAGAGCGCGAATCCCTTCAGACAACGACTCTGAACCCAGCCGATCTGGAGGCCTATGTCAGAAGTTATCAAGATCCCCAAGTTTCTCAGGTGAGTCTCAGTCGATGTGTTCTACAACTCGAGGCTGATCTAAACTGACTAACATTGAAGAGAATCAGCGGGTCATGAATCTTGCCAAAACTTTGGGAACCGTTTGTTTTGATGAGAAATGAAGATGTCACGAAGGGTTTTGTTTAATGTTCCTTCTATTTCGAAATACAGCTATAAAGTTAACCTTGTTAGACCATCTAAGACTTTTTGGCAAGGCCTGTATGGGCAATGTTAATATTCATAGCTGTAGCGCAATAGCAGGCCTTGATCCTTTGGGGTATCGCCATTTCTTACCACAACAATATGATTCTTACAGTTTTGGTCAATTCGTGACCCACAAGGTTGGTGCTCCCGTTGTTAGACCTATACCCATCTGATCACCTCTGTTTACTTTTTAGTTATCTCAAAGATCAAAACCATTTCCTCATGAGTACTTCTCTTGTACTTATACATTTTTGTGTTTTTCAGGTCGGCCTGTACGGTGACGGTGATTTGTCACAAACAGGTCTCATGGATGAGTACACGACTGTTCAACACTCGCAACAGGCGAGTTATGCGCAATCGGAAGGCTACCATAGCTATGTATCAAGCGTTGATTCTACCACCACTACTCCGTTCCTCGACAGGTAGACTCTTTGTCACTTTACTCATGACTCATCGTGTACATTCTTTCGACTCGGGACCAGGGGAGATCTAATTCATAGGTTTCCCAGGGAAACACTGTCGAAAAATTTTGAATCATTCGAAATTTGAGTCTGGATTCTTGAATATTCCTTCAAAATCTATCAACTTCATTCCAAATGAGATGTCACGGAAGACCGAACTTTCCGTACTGTGAAAAGGGGCTACTTAACTTGCCTTGGATCTACTACGACTCAAATCTGTTTGTGATTTGTTACTGAGTTGTTACATGTTTGAGTATTCTGCAGAGACTCATCATTTGAAACAATTACATCTCAATATTCAAGATGAGATTTAGAAAGACCATCTACGGTACATTAGTTTAGAGTGGAAGCAAGAATAAAATTGGTTTAAAGTAACCAGGAACCGGACAAAGCATCCCACTTTCACGAAAAAACAATTGAATCCCCTCAGCAACAGCTGATGAAAATACTCAGGCCGATCATATATTTGAGAAAGGAATATTTGTACAATGTAAACAAAGTGTGCACAATCTCTGTAAGTGATTCTCCTTCAAATTTCAATACACGCAGGCTGAGAAGGGACAGCGAAGCAGTCACTTCATCAGGCCGTCCACTCTGGGACGAGGTGAGCAGCGCGGGCGGAGGTCACCGGGAGGGCCGCGATAGCGTCGTCACTACGTCCAGTGGAAGCGCATCGAGTAGCGAGACCCTCAAATGGCACGGATCCATGTCCGACGTCAGTATTTCAAGCTGCAGTCAACAGCAGCGATGGCAGCACTCTGGATCCATGTCCGATGTCAGCTCGAGCATAGTCTCCAGGCACCACCACGATCAGATTGGCTCTTCTGACCAGCAGCAACAGCTCAATGCCATCAGCAGACAACAGCAGCAGTTGATAGCGCACAGCGCAAGGGTGCAAACTCCTCAAAGGCATCATTCGGAAAGCGTGCTGTATCTGGACGACAGGCGACAGCAGCTGAGGCAAAGCCAGAGGAAGCTTTACCCTGTTAGCACGACCAAGTTGGATGAACCTCCGCCGCCACCTCCGCCACCACCGCTGCCACCATCGCCGCAGAACTCGACTTTGACGAGTCAAGAGGTCGACAGGTGAGGATTTTGATATGGAGTATGTTCAGGTGATCCGGTTGGGGGCCTGGAAGTACTCCAACGCTTTATCAAATTTGGAGTGTAGAGTAAGATCTCTCCAGTGCCATAAATATACCGAGTTTCTGTTCTCTAGACCTCAAAATGAGAGCATTGCATTAATCACAGATTCGGACCGGGCCCAATTTGAGGAATTTTCTTGTCTTTTTGGAGAAAGAAAAATCTCGAAGGTTCCACTTCAATGCACCTTACCTTCTGAGATATAGCTATGACTATTAAAAAATTCAATATTACTAGTAAATCTGTGAACATGCCAATATTGACGAGGATATTGATTGATACAGATATACTTGTAATATCAATTAAGCTGTCTCAACACAAGATTCATTTGACGAAACGCTCCGGGTTACCTTTATTTCTCGGAAAAGCGTAATAATTTCCAAAGTTTATTCGGATATTGTGAGTTACGCACCTATGATGTTCTTTTTGATAGTTTTTTTTGTGAAAAATAACAAAGAAGAGGCATAAATGTGACTGGCACCAACATGCATAGCAGCGATTCCAATAGAGATATTTCTTATCTTGGTTGATTTTTGCTTCCACGCGATGTTCCTATTCTTAGGCTGGGATGAGTGGCGAACTTAGGGTTAGTGGTGACCATAAATCCCAGCCTTAACGTTGAATAGTCAGCAAGTTTTTACCGAAAAAATGAGAGTATCATTCTTCCTTTGCAACATTAGCAATGCTATGCTTGAGACCAGATAATCTTGACAAATGTTCGAGACGTATAACTTGTAGGTTGAAACTTTTATCATGATCATCATTCAAAATTCATGGCGAGTTTTGTCTGAAGGTGGTCATCGCCGACACCTAGTGGAATATTCAACCTGATTGTTGTAATCATCACTGGAATGTTAGCTGAATATGTGTGACTAGCAATTTGTATTATTAACCACGATGGTGTGATTCCTGCTACACAAACGTGTTTGGAAATCTTCATTTACCCATTCTTGCTGTTCTTCGAACTACTCCCAGCTCAATGCGTTCACTCAATTCAGTAGCAATATTGAGAAAGAGTGTCTTATGCTTGAATATATCTTTGATATCAGTGTCATCCATTGACCAGCAAAATTCGTCTCAACCAAAGCACATCTCCGGGAAGTTTGAAAAATGAACATTTCGTTGACGGCAGAGTTCTGTATAATTTCAATATTCAAAATGAGACTTCAGGTGTTTTGCGGGATTTTCCAAAGATTTATGATACAATAATTTTCCAAGAAAAAGTCGGAAGTGCAAATCGAAAATTTTTCAAAGACTAAACTTCTATTATTTCAATTAGCCTTTTTTACTTCAAACATTTTTTAATATTTTTCTGCTTTGAGTATCTACTCATCATATCGTAGTATTGTAGTACCTTCATCGACAACTTCATCGGGATACAAAGCATTGTATCTTTCCATATTCCCTTTCCCAGCTCAACTATTCAGAAAATTCGCAAATGTCACGCCATCCAAAACCAAAGATTTTCAAATGGGTCAAGGGAATCAAATCGATGGAAGAACTGCATCAATATCTTTCATAATCTTGCAGGTTATCGACCACTAGTTCGCAACAACCACAGCAACAGCAGCCATCGGTAGCAGAACGCATAAGCGAGTTGGAGAGGCAGCAGCAGCAGCTCAGCCAGCAGATGCGTTACACCTATCTGGACCCGGACAAGCGCCACCGAGTCTCCGATCCAACGCTCAAGGCGATCCAGAAAAAGGCTCTGCTGTCTTTCTACGAGCGTCACCAGCAGCAGCAACAACAACATCAGCAGCAGCAACAGCAACAACACCAGCAAGGCTCGTGGCGTTCAGAGCCCCATCTGCTGTCGCAGAGCCAATCTCAGGCTCCCGCCCAACAGCAACAGCACCAAGGAAACAGCCCACCGCCACAGCCACCCCCGAGGCCGAGGCCCACGTCATCCAGGAGGGCATCGTGTGCCTCGGATTACGCACTGAATAAACCGCCGGGACAATCTCAAGGTCAGCAGTCGCAGCAGCAGGCTGAGACTGCTCAGTTGCCTCAGCCGAGGCATCAGCACAGCAATAGCTGCGGCAGTCTCTCCACGGATTTGCTGGGGCCCGTGATAGTTGGACCGGTGATTTCTATCGATGACTGGGTACCGGAGCGACCACCCAAGAAACCTCACCTTAGGTAACATGATTTCTTCTGACGACCATAGTTTTATCGATGCGGATCTGAGTGAAGAGCATCAATTTGAGTTTCTGAAAGAGTTGATCTGCATGAAGTTAATTCATCTTGCTTGAAATTTATTGGTTTTGACCTTTCATTAGTAGTTGAATCGATTCTCTCAAGATTGATATGAACCCAGTAGCACAGGATCGTTCGAATGGCAACTCTAGTATTGATTTGAACTACAAATTTCGTCGTGTATTGATGATGAGCTTCTTTTTCCCGATCCCAGACGTTTTAATGACATCCGTCAGAAGAACATGATTACACCAGGTGAACGAGATTCTTGTACACGTTGGGCTTCTCGAAGGGTTGAAGTAATTTCTGTCAAAGATCCCGAATGACTTTTCTGGTCCACACTATTCTACAATACTGTCATCGTCTCTTTCGCGTTAGTAATGTGACACTTGGGTTATTATTGGCTAAAGAAGCACTCTATACGAGATTTAGCATTTGTTTTCCATCCTAGAATCTTTGAAAGACAGACGAGTGTCGAGTTGAACTGAGAGCAGCCACCTCCAATGCTTCAAGTTCCAATTCCTCATAATAAGATACCGAGTACCTACGGCACATCTGAGCCATTCTGAATGAGTCTGCCAAGTCTGCCTGTTGAGAGATCTTGTCTTGTGTTTGAGCTTAGGATTCAGTAGGTTTCTGTGTGCATCTCACTAGAAGCCTTTGAAAAAAATCGATTCGTAATGAACCGATTTCAAGATTCTTGAGAAAACGTAAAATGTAAGTCTTGATGATTGATGCATTTGTTTTGCAGGAACGCTTACAGTGAGAGACTGCCAAGTCCAGATCTACCACCGCCGTCTCCACCAACGGTCACGGACGTAGAGGTTATCAACTTCGACGACCCGCTCCCTCCACCTCCGCCGGAGCTCTCACCACAAAACTGCTCTAGCAAACCGTCGGACTCCAAAAATGCTCTGATCACCGATCCATCATCCTGCGACAGGATAAAGGTAAGCCATCTCAACATCCATCGCGTTTAATCGATAACCCTCAGTTGAACTCCAGTGCTCATACTCATGATCCAATCTTCTTCCAGGGTCGAAGTTCAAGCTCGAGAAGATCGAGCAGGCGGAAGAATTCGGCTTCGACTCAACAGACCAGCGAGACACCTCCAAAATGTAAGTCAGCTTCTCCGAGTCGTGATCTGCTCCAACAGCGTCGAGTGAATCAAACTCCATCGGAGAACAAACCCAGCGCTGGTTTAGCTTCCAACTCAGGTCTGGAGAATGGATTTGGGTCGAGTAGTAGACTAGCGGCTAGGGGACGGTCGAGTTTGCGATTCACCTCGTCGACGAGGAAGAGAGAAAAGTCTGGCATCGAGGACGAGCCAAGATTGGCACCTTACGGCCTCACGAGCAGCACGAGTGGCTCGAGGGGATTGAGCAATGCGCAGCAGTTGACGGATCTGCTGGCGCAGAGATTCAGCAACTCGGGGAATCAGAGGGCCGCTCCACAGGTGCCAGTCATCGCCACGGTATCCAGCTGTCGACAGGTATGCTTTTTGAAGATTAGAATTCTGTAGCCTTCAATGCTA
>JAPYYZ010000922.1:0-17336 GCA_030522705.1 Eretmocerus eremicus
CCGAGGCTCCGAATTCTAATCTTTCGTCGTGACCGCTTTTAAGCATCTCGAAAACAGATTGAATTCAAAGCGGCGGCGCGAGTTGAAATTTATTGTATGTCAGCTGTGGCATGCAATCGTGAGATAAGTGACGATTCCTATTCGGTACAGACAGGCGCTTGTGTCGCGATTGGGACCGGAAGAATGTCGAAATGCGTGGATTGTCCGGGGAAGGTTAGGACACGGGAGCGCGAGTTAAGAAAGCGAGGATGAAAGGGAAAGAGAGGGAGAGAGAGACAGAGGAAGAGAGAGACCGGCCGAGAGAGGTATAGCGTGTCTCTCGCGCTTCGAAGACAAAAATTCGAGCGTGGATGGCTCCGACATCACATATACTTGATTTCCCGGTGAATCAATCGATCAAAACCTTGCCACTGTATTTTGCGTATAACTTCGGACTAAATCAAGCAATTACAAGTATGCTTGGGGCATCTGGAGGGAGGTTTGTGAAACCTATCGATTGATCACATGCAAAACCTTCTCCCAGCCGTTCTGCCTGATTAGTGATTCTGAGGCTAGAATAGCCTGAACTCACGTTATGGCCCATAACTTCTCGAACCTATTTTTTGGCTCGTTCCACATCGAGAACCATTCCGAGGCATATTATTTGGGGAGTGAAACATGATCGGGAACGCGACAAACTCTTCCGGGAGCACTTTCAGATTCCACCAACAGATTCTACTGCGCATGTGCATCCTTGTATAGCTTTGGGAGCAATCATATACAGCAGATGGCGGAATTTCCGTTCAAATGAGCCGAGTTAGAGTGGATTCGCCTGAGTGATGTTACAATCTGAGTGATAGTGCAATTAATAGTTCCCCAAATTTGGAGATAGTTGTCCACTGGCGCCGGCAGAGAGATATTCGTGCCTGGCGTTACCGCCACTAACACAGGTTCAAGATGAGGAATTTCTTTGAACGGGCTCTGTTGAAACTCATTTTCTTCACTTCCAATGAACGTTCCTACTCTATGATTGAGGACAGAGTCCTGGCAGCATTCTCCTTTCCAGCCGCCAATATAGGAGATTTGGCCGAGGCAGAGAATTTCCGTACTCGAAGCTATTATAAATTTCGAAACTGGATACTCTTGGCGGAGCCGTGTTCCCACCCTGACCCCGGGAGGTGGGTGGAAGGTCACGGTACTTGGTGCGTTCAAATATGATGGATCGGAATCGAATAATGAACTTATGCACAAGAATCCATCTTCGAATCACTCTTTATTGTGTGAAAAACTCAAAACCGTAATATATTGGTGCTGGATGTGGTATGCTGGGACGGGACGTGTGGTGTTGGAGCTTAACGTGGAGACTGGAACTGAGAGCGGATTACAGTATTATTATTATTATTATTCTTATTATTGAATTGACTTAATCAGATTTAAGAATCTATCGCCACAGCCCCCACCTGTAGTCACTATTTGAGGATTTGGGCTGGAACCGACTGTCGGTGGAGGCCGTGTTTAGGTGAACATTAGGACGGTCGTGAAGCAGCTTTCATAGTGGCTTTCCGCCTCTCGGCATTTCTGCATTTGACTATATGGCAGCTATGGTAAAATGCTAAGCAGAGGCAACTACGGAAGCTGCTTGAGGTGGGTGCCGTAGGTGTTCCTGGCAGAGAGGCTTACTCACGACACTTGCGCTCCCTCAACCGAAAGAGGCGTTCGTAATGGGTTTTATTGATGCGCTGCTGCCACAGCGTACGAGTGTCAGAGTTCCCTGCTCTGTGCCTGGCTCGTCCAGCTTTGTGTATCTAGACCCGCCTCCTTTAGATCTGAATTAACATTGTCCATCCAGCGCATCCTTGATCCCCCTGTTCTCCGCGGGCGAGCCAAGATGTTTTTCAATGACTCTGCGAGCCACCAAATCATCGCTCATTCTTGCAACGTGTGGCGCCCTCTGGAAACGTCGTTTTTTTGCTACTCCAATTATGTCTGGGGATGGTACCTCTCTTTGAGTTCTGAGTTGTGCATTCTTCTCCACCTCCCTAGATCTCCTCCCGGTTTCATCCCGAAAACCCCTCTGAGTACTTTATTCTCGAACGATTGGAGCCTCGGTTCGTGTCGTTTGGTTAGCGTCCATGACTCGCAGCCGTAAAGGGCAAATGGTTGAACGATCGTCTTGTACACCCTTAGCTTTGTTCCGCGGAACGGAATTTGACTCTTGAGTAGCTTATGCATTGAGTGCTACCATTCGTAGCCCGCATTCGTGCTCTTCATGGGTTCGTCGCGGATTTCATTGTTGTCATTGGCCGTCGACCGTAAATATTTGAAGTTTGTGGTAGCTTGGGAGGTGAAGTCACCGACACTGAGCGGTTTGAGGGTCTGGTTAGGGCTGTTCTTGTCCGTGGCTACACCGTTTTTCCCCCGCTGACCTGCAGTCTAAAGTTTTCTGCTCTCTCGATTATTACTCCGGCATTATGGATTGCACTTTCCCTTTTGCCCCCCCCCCTCCCCCCAAGAGGTCTAGGTCGTCAGCGTCACCTAGGATTTGAGAAGGCTCTTTTGAGAGGGCTCTTTGGAGCCGCTGGAATTGAGACCATATCCGCTGTATGCTAAGAGCCGGATGACACCTTCTAATACAAAATTGGAAAATGACGGGGAGATCGCGTTATCCGTTCCAGACCTAATCTCAATGGCAAATGGGTTCGAGAGCTCGCCACTTACTCTGACTTGACCTATTGTTCCCTCTAACGTCACTCCTACCATTCTCACTAGCTCATTTGGGACGCCTTATATGCGCAGACATGCGTACATTTTTGTCGTATCGATCGAGTCATAAGCTTTTTTCAGAATCAATGGACAATTGGTATGTTGGTTCCTCCATTCCTATTTTTCCCCAAGATTCGTCTAATGCTAAAGATGTGATTACCGGTGGATCGGTTCTTTTGGAATCCACGCGGATAGTTCCCCACAGTTGCGTCGAGGACCGCCGTCAATCTCTCTGTTAGAATATTTGGGAAGACTTTACAGTAGACTATGCGGAGTGAGATGCCCCTGTAGTTACTGCAGTCTAACTTATTCCCTTTCTTGTACATAGAAATTATGATCGGATTTTTTCACTCTGACGGCATTTTTTTCTCTGCCCCATATGAGTTGGATTAGTTGATAGATCTCTGCTATGAGGTGAGAGCCTCCGGGGCTTTACAGTTCAGAAGGGAAAGCGTCTATCCTGCTGAAAGGTGGCGGCTATCCATTTCGATCAAAAACCACAGCCGCAATGGTGTCCGCGGACTCGAAAAAAATTCTTTAATAAAAATGAATGAAAAATGAAAATAGAAGAACCCAGCGCCAAGAAGGTCCTGACAAGAATTGAATTCTTTAAACTAGACTGGAACTGGATCCTTGGAATTGAATTACTAGAACTGGGAGTTGGCGTACATACTGGAATCACAGGGGGAGGATCGAATGGAACTGGAACTGGACGTGGCTTTTAGAGCTGAATTACTGGAACTGGAACTTGACGTGACATCTAGGACGGAACGCGAATATGGTGACAGAAGCTTGACGCGCATTCACGTGGAACTCGGGCAGCGTTCCGGTCCGGAAACTGAGGTGGCATTTTCGGGTGGATTTTATATATCGTTTTCTACGATCAAGTCAAATGAAAATGCGTACGTAATTATCCGGGCCCAGATAGCAACGAGGAAGATTAGAAATTAATCATGATGATATCTTAATCTCAAACGACACGTGTAGAAATCTAACAATATCCAAGACGACAGTTGTTATTTTGTCCTATATTTGAAAAGCACACAAAAGTTTGTCAAAGTATTTAGGTTCAGATAAGCTCGACCGTCAGGTAGCGGCACGGAAATTTTCGGGAACTTGAACTTTTCGTCATCGCTCTATTTTACCAGCATTGGAAGTCCCGTGAAAATGATTGCGCGCCACTCATATAAGCCAAACGTGTGATCACCGATTATCTCTCGACTCGCTGGTCGAGGTGAGAGAAGAGTTAGAGATTTTGATCTGACGTGACGACCCCACACTGAAACGCTTTGTTGTGTGATGAAAAGAGTAATAACGAACGAGAGCCTCAATCACGACCAGGCAAGACAAGAGATTGTAGGAGCCCATAACGATCACCAGTTTTACATGTTAAGGATTGATGAGCGCTTATCATGCAAGAAACTGTTTCTATTTCACTTGTGAAATCTATTGTATCCCAATACTTCCACAAGAATGGGGGAAATCTCAAGAATTTTGAACCAATAGTATCGTTCAGTTTATCCTTGTTGGTGCATTTTTGTACAATAGCATTCTCGGTAGAGAATCGCTTACATGAAAAGAAAATTCTCAAACTCACGCGACTATGATTTTTAATGTTTACTATATCCCATCACCTTGAATTCAACGGTATAACATTATTGGCTTAACGAGACGAAAAAGGTCGTTAACTAACCCATAACCCGGTTCTAAAAAGGATAACTATACGCGTAGAACTACCGTATGGAACGATATGTGAAGTTGCATGCGCTATAGGTAGACCTCTCCAAGTATAGTTGAGGTGGTTCACGCGGTAAGAGAGAGACAGATAGCTGAATCTAAGAGAGACAGACGCCAAAGAGTATTTTAAAAATTGGATATCTCTTGAGTGAAACCACCAATCTGAATGAAACTTGACATGAATGCTCTCAAGACCATGAACTTCAAGAATAATAAATCTCTCAGATTTTTGCTTCGTTCATTTATTGATGCGATTGTTGTAAAATGAGATAGCTCCAAAATCAGATTGACGATCTTCACGCAATTTCACGGAGATTCTCCTCTCATAATGAGCTATCAGTACGAATTTTTTCAGATTCTTCTATTGTTCTGTTTTTGTGATATCTGAGGCAGAGGCTGAAATCCCTATCTTTCCCGTGTGAATTGTCAAAACTTGGATGGTTAACATCTCGGAATCTAGGTTGAAGACCCTCCTGAAACTTTGTTCTATCTATGTTCTTTAAATTTATAAAATCTTTCAGTATGCAAAATTTCGACAACTTCTATTGTTAGGAAGAATACCGCCTCAACCACCTCAATACCGAGAGATATAGTATTTTGCACATCATCCCGACAACTCTAGAATCAAAATGGGTGAGATCGAACGAAATTCTTCTTCACCGATCACCTCTAGTGATTCCATCTTGACGATATCTGAGTACAACTGTATTTTCTTTCATTTGAGCTCTCAAATTTTCCATCACCCTTGGGGCCAGTCCGGAGTGTTCTGTTTTACCCATCGAGTGGATCAAAGCATATAGTTACATATATCTTACCACCACAATTTTGACAAAGGATGTCTTTTTCAGATGATTTGAGATAGTCAGGCCAATTCTGTAGGGAATTTTCAATCGTTTGAACTCTGTAGCGTCGTGAAATTCGTAGTCTAGCTCGAGAAAAACCAGGAACAGCGATGATCGAAATGCAATTACGAATATCTACGTCCGGCGTCTCTCGTTTTTCTCCAGCTAAACTGCAAATTTTGCGACGCTACAAAATTCTCACGATTGGAAATTCCCTACATAATTAGGCTGACTATCTCAAATTATCTGGTAAAAGCATGCTTTTCGTAAAGATTGAAGTAGCAAGACATATGCCCCGATGCATTTGATCGGTAAGGAGAGTGTTTTACCTTATCGATCGAGTGGATCGGAGCATATGTCTTACTGCTCCAATTTCTACAAAATGTCTGTTTCAGATGATTTGAAATAGTCAGCCCAATTCTGTGAGAAATTTCCAATCGTCTGAATTTCGTAGCGTCGTAAAATTTGCAGTTTAGCTCGAGAAAAATCAGAAACGCCGAACGTGGATAGTCGTAACCCCACTTCGACCATCGTAGTGTCTGGTTTTTCTCGAGCTAGACTGCGAGTTCCATGACGCTCAAGAATTCAAAGGATTGGACATTTCCTACAAAATTGGGCTGACTATCTCGAATGATCTGGAAACGATGTGATTTTTTGTGAGAATTGGAATAGCAAGACACATGCAACAATATGCCACAGTGTGGGGCGCCGGTGATTTCACGCTTGAAGCATGCCAACTTCAGAGCGAAGCCTCGTGAAACACGCCAACGTCAGAGTGAATCGCGGTGCATCTTTCACCTGAGGCGCGCAGATGATGAGCCCTGCCTTCGATCAGATAATCTAGTCGTCATCTGAACACAAAGACGAGTTAAGACGACCATTTATTTCCCACGTGTTGGAGTGAATTTCCAAACATTATTGAGTATGAAACCATTCGAATTGCTTGCGGAGGTGATTTGAAACCTCATTCAATTGCATGTTATTTTTGAGAACATTCAACCAGTTTCCTTCTCCGCTCAAGTCCTTTTAATACGAATAGAAATCGAGATTATATATCCATCTCTTGTATCCCAAATTCGATGAGATATTGATTGTGAGTATTCTTTTTTCCCCAGGGGAATGTTTGCAGCGGAGAGAGGAACTGGTTGGATTTTCTCACAAACAACATGCAATTGAATGAGCTTATGAGTAGAGGATTTGTGCGGATTCTGGATTAATCTGGGGGACATTTTCCTCGCGAATCGTAGCCACTCGGCAAATTTTCCTCGTAGACGAGCCTCTCGTTCCCAGGGTAACCCCATCGACGGGGACCCAGGGTGTCTGCGCGAGGTGCGCCCGCGTGAACTTTTGACCAAAATTCCCCCCCGCGAATTTTCCTCGCGAATTCTCCTCGTAGTCAGGGTATCTGCGCGGGGTGCGCCCGAGTGAAAGGAACTTCATTCTCGATGCCGAGCGCGATCCCATTCACTATTAACTGTACTGATACGGTATTCATCCGGCCGCCCAGGCTAATCCCTGATGTACTCCCTAAAGCCGGTATGATTACACAAGTTCACTGCAGTTTCTCGCAACGCTTCAAACTCGCGAGTGAGAGGTGGTTTGTAGGTAGGATACAGCTGCATGAGTTTACTGCAGTTCCTCCTTCCTAACGGGAACTGAGCGATGTTCACTGCAATACGCTCTCCGCGCTGCAGTTTCGAGCGTCTACCATCATGAGGCAAGTCAATGCGTACTCCGAACCAGGTATTTCTCTTTTGAAAGTCATTCAATAATAATATACACAAATATCTTATCATTTCATTTTCATTTCAGAGCATTCAGAAATCATCACGGACATTATAAATGCTGATCCCCCTGTAGCCTTCAATTCAATTCTGAATTTCGTATTTGCAACCTCGCGAGAAAGGTTGAACTTTAATTATACTTCTACAATATTATACAATTCACGCAATTTTGATAATTTTTTTGCTCGATTAGCTCGTACTAGATATTCATTATTGAGTGAGAGTAACTATGAGGTCACCTCTATATGGATCACATATATTATCTTCGTATTATTACGAAGGATACATCCATGAAATTGTATTTTTTTTATATGCTAATAGATCAATCATTGAAAATATACAAATTGTGAAATTAAAGTTGAGAAATTGAGATGCATACATAAATATATATATGCATACAACTTCTATTCAATTCTAAAATACCCTCTTGCCATCTTTTCACCAGTGTACTCTCGTAACTGGATATACACTTCTTTACATCATTAAACTATAAAACTGGTTTCTCTAGATAGAAGAAGGAGAGAAATTTCCCTCTCCTCTCTCACATTTTTTATGATATAGCTTGAGGAGCGTATTCAACCTCTATTTCTAATTCTTTCTGGTACAATGATGAGATTTTCAGGCGAAAAAACAGATATCATCACGGAAATATCTGTTAGAGTGCCTCTCAAGATGAAATCATCTTCTAAATTGAGATTATCCGGTTCTATCATTTTCAAATAACTGTTAATATATCTATGTATATTATAATTCACGGCATCAGCCCAATCTGTTCCATCTAATTGAAAAATGATAGTGTGAGTTGAAGTGAAGTCGGTATTGAAGTCATCCAATTCTCTAGAAACTCTCTGCATTCGAGAGAACCAAATTAATCCATCTCCTACTCTATCGGTGCGATCTTTGATTCTCAATAACTCCTCGACAACGTTCTCCTGATCTGAGGATATTATATATATTTTCAATTTCCAAATTCAAAATATAAATCTTTTAAGAAACTTACTGTGTTAATCCAGATTCCTCGCTCTTTCTCTCTCCATCGAAACGTTTGCCATCTTGCACGGGTACCTTATTCAAACTGAATATTGGCACAATCTATCCGATTCATAACTGTGTAAACCAGTTTTTCTTGAGTGCGGAGAAGGAGAGAGATCCTTCTCACCTCTTCCACACACCCACTTATCCTTCGTGCTATAGCTCGATCATTCACTTTAGACCAGCTCTTCGTACTTTTAGATAGTGAAAGTCTAACGGAATGTAATTCAGAGAATGCTATATCAGTGCTCCACATTGGGAAAGGGGAAGAATGGATAAAACCCCGATCTCTCGATGCATTTCTAGTCAAAGAGTAGAGGTGTTTGATAGAGTTGTGATGAATCGTTTGCTTATTCGAGAAGCGATGCTGTCTATCGATTTCTTCTCTACAGAAGAAACTGGGATGAAACATGTGAGTATTCCACTAACTTTATGAAGAATACATAATTTCACGTCTCTTGTTGAATTTTCAGTGCAACGAAAATTCAGAATCGAATAAGCGAGAGCAAAACTTTGTATGGAACAAAGTTCAAGATATTCACTTCTTCTCACTCATAACAATTTTATCCAGGATAAAAATTGGATTGACTTTGGAGAAATGTAATTTTTGGAAAAGTTTCTTTGTCGACAAACAATTGTACGCTATCGGAAATCTTGAAGCTATTGTTGGAATAATTCCTAACAAATTCTTCGAAGAAATTCAGTTTGTCGAATTTAAGGAGAAAGAAGAAATTTAACGAAAATGACACCTAGAATATATGATAATCGGATCCTAGACAACATATCCCCATCCGATTCAGCTTTTTTTGAAGAAGACCAGGACTCGGAAACTTTCACTCTATGGTAATATTAGGTGAGCTTCAATCTTGTTGTATCTCTTGAAACATTTTTTTGTTCTCAATCATAATAATAATATCTAATCTTTTCAGATCCAAGAGTTTTCATTTCAAAAATGTCTAGTGACATGTACTTCATAGACCGTATCCGTTTTCTGCTAGAATTCATTAGACAATACAATGTATTTAATCAACCCCAACAGCATGCAATAATTTTCGATGTTAGAGAAAATAGTGATACACGAGGATTGAAACGTTTTGGAGAAAGCCAATGGATAGTTGATACACAGAGATGCTGTTATTCCTGGAAGGAATTTCAAAAACATATTATGATTTTTCAACATATCAAGATAATGTTGATAGAATCTATGAAAACGGTTATAAGAATGTACAATTCGTATCTTTATCTTCGAAACAAAAGAGATTATCATCAAAGATTTATCATTTCGTACCAATATCTATGTAAGTGCGCGGGGGAAGTGAACAATATACAATCATATAACATTAAATTATTCAATACTTATTCATCGTTAGAGAAAGATACATATGCAATAATGAAAAATGCTATCAGGTAATATTTGTCAGTAGTTGAGATGTTTGCGAATGCCTTGATCCATTTTCTTCACGTTTTCACCAATTTCCAGAATGAGTTTCTTGTTTTCAACTGTTACTGCGTCAATGATTCGATTTTCTCCGGGTTCGTTACCTACAACTGTTTCAATCTGATCTAATTTCAACTTCACATCAGTGATCTCATCTCTGAAAGAACTGATCAAACCGCCAATAGCTCCATTCTTTGTATCTAATTCTTCACGATGAGATGTTATCTTCACATTCAAATCAGTTTGACCCATCATTACATCATCAAGATATCCTTCTGTGCGGACAATAGTTGTTTCCAATCTTGCGATATTATTCACAAACTTCCTATCTCAATCGATAAACTTTCTTCTCAAATCTTGTAAATCAGATGCAATCGGTCCATTCAACGTTGCTCGATACTCTTTGACATCGGAATAGGTGGATCTCTTGAAATCGTTATAATCTTTTTGTGAATTACAAATTACCTACCTCCACTCTTTATTTCCTTTGAGAACCTTATTCGTTTTAGCATCAATTTCATCAACATGAGTGTGCACATCTTTGAATTTAGATTCAGAAACTTCAGGATTATCCGTAACCAATTTTGAAAAATCATTCACTCCTATTTTATACTGTACTTGATCAGATAATGATTTATTAACATCAGTCTTAGCTGCATACATTAGTTGTGTGACATCTCTCAAATCTTTTCTCATCTCAATCATATCAGTTTCTCTCGATTTACCTCGAATTAAAAATTCACGAATCCTCTCTTCATCGAATCTAGCTTGATGATCCATATCTGATTTGATGCGTTGAACTTCACTCGCCATCTCACGAGAAAATCACACGGTTCCATTATGTTTTACGAGTAAATCAGTTTCCATAGCTCCAACGGATGCATCTAGTAATCCAATGATATAGCTCATCAACAATTTCTGTTCATCCGATAAATCATTCTTAACTTTTGATATTGTATGTTCGAGAGCCACACTCATTCTCTCTTCAATACTCAACTCCTGATCATCTTTTATACTGTTATAAAAATACACTAATCAATTTTCCCTATTCACCGTCGGGATTTCTAACTCGAGTTGCTCCTTCAAGAATTTCATCCAAAACCAAGAAAGGTTTTTGAAAGAACGAAAAAGTTCTTTCAAAAACTTTTTGAATTTCCTCGTTCTCCACTGTATCAACTGTAAAAAGAAAAGTGTTTTCTTCTTATAATAAGTTGTGAATACTCTCCATTTTGGAGTTCATTGAAAAGTTATATGTCAATGAAGGAGACTTACCACCTACATGATGCTACATTTTCGATTCCTTATCATCTCCTCTTCCTCCTCCATTCCCGAACCTGATTTTGCGCAGATTTCCCTTCAACACCATGACATATCCTGAGCTTGAGAATTTGTAGATGGAATATCAGATGAATCTTCTCCATTGATAATATCATGCACGACTGCTGAGGCAGGTGTATCCCCGATAGTTTTATCCATAATTCCAAGGAGCAATTCGCCTTCAATCGAGAAAATAGACTGAATGAGGCGTTAGAGAGATTGAAACGTTCTTTTATACTACCCATCCCCCCTCTTGCAACTCTTGCGAAATTTCCTCACACTTATTATGTTGATTAGTATCTCCAGCTCGAATACTTCTTAATAAAAGTTCAAAATGTTCAACTAATAAATTGGGATCATCGGAATATGAATGATCAACGATATTTGAACCATGAAGCGTTATGAAATCATCTTTCTTGATATCTTCCACAATTTTCTTCAGCTCACTTCCTCCCATTTCTCCCTCTGATGAGATTTGTCGCATTCTGAGATTAGTAGGACTCTCATTTTCCGATGGTGATGATTCTATTCCAGGAGGTTTTCCATCGTCAATGGTCTGATGATATGTTTATACTTCCAACTCCTACATCCTTTTGTTCTATTCTTAGGATTGTAATCTACCTCATGAGGAACAGCTATAAGCATAACTTTTTTGAACTCCATCGTGTCATTTACATTATACTGCTTGGGTTTTGTTTTGAAAATGAGTTCAAAGAGATCTCGTGTTCCAGAGAGAACATGAATATCGTCCAAGATGATTTTATCTGTTTCGCGTTTAAAATCTAGTTTCGCTTTACCGAATTTCAAGATATTGTGATCAAAGTAGGTGCCATAAGTTGTATCGAAACCAGTACGTTTTATAAAAGTTTGTCAAATATTCAGTGCTCAATGCACCCAAATTTTTACGTAAAAAGTCAAAATAATTCGACCATTTTTGTGGATTATCAACCTTTCCTTGAATAGATTGATTCAAGATTTGAGGTTCATCAATCTCCATTGCAGAAGTTGATGCAGAGTTTCGAAACGATCCCATCAAATTTAGATTCTGTTTCTCTTTCTTTGATTTCTGTGATATGAATGGAGACTCTAGAGATCTTTCATTACTTTTAAAACTTTCCGGAATTTGTAGAAATTCTCGATCATAACTCGATTCCCTAGGGAGTGTGACAGCTCTTATAGGATCTTCCAATTGCTCTTCTGAATCATTCTTTCGTGCATCTTCCTATTGATCATCATCGTCATCATCATCATCATCGACATTTTCATGTTCATCAAATTTCTTTTCCTCCTTAACCATAACGTCATCAGTGATTTTCTGTGGAACATCTGTATTGCTGCTTATTTTTTGAAGTGGTTGAACTAAAGGTTTCAAATTTTCGAGAATTCCACTTTCATGTTCTAATTAACCCAACTTCAGATTACTTAACTTCAGATTACGATATTCCTCCCTAATACTTTCTTCTGTTTCAGCAAGTTTTTCCTTAATTGAAACATCATTCTTCATACACTCACGTACTTTCCAGTTTTCCTTCGGAACTTCACTTCTTACCTTCTTAACAGGATGTCCTTTCGTTCTAGCCATGATTGGGTTCAAGAGATAACTGACTCTTATCCAGTTGAATGAAAGTATTAAACCTTCGACGGTATCGACCTCTGTGAGGTGGATCATCTTTGGATATAACTAGGAATCCATAATTATCTTCCCAACAAGCCGAGCAGATATCCTTGAACATTTGAAAGTTCATATCTGAACTCACGTGGTTTTTATGAATATGATATAAATTGCTCTCGTCTTGCGCAAAGACGATTAATAAATTTGTACCGTCTCTAACGAAGTGTTGAGGAATTCGTGCATACGATTGGCAAAGATAGAAACAATTAATTTTACGATGCCTACACATTGCAAAATACGTTTCGATCTTATTCTGTTTATTATTGAAAGCTACATTATCGAGGATGAAGATTGATTATGGTAGTGCTTCTTTTGGATCTATAACTTCAGAATTTCCACTGGAAGTATGATATTTCATACCAGTTTTCGATAATGAATCCATAACTGTCTCTAAGAATTGATATTTGGGTTGTTCGAGGTATTTCGAATACACATATATATTTTTGAAAACACGAACCGTTTGGACTAATGATTAACAATAGTGATACATTTGTTTTCCCAAAATTCGGAGATCTACAAATGATACATCGAATTGAATTAGGTAAGAGTTTTCCATATCGTTTCTTTTGTTTATCTTCCGATATGCACTGATCAAGATTGATCACAGATATCTCACCCCTTTGCTTCACGAATCTTGGTATTCTTCACTGTCTGAGATCAAACTACTCCAAGTTCATTAAGAGTATGACTATAAATAAATATGAAATGTGAATCAATCTTCAGTGTATCAATGCCATCGAAGTTGAAAGCATGTCTGTACATCATCAACGAGGGAAAAGATTGGTGAACAAGATCAGCAACACTCTTCCATTTGAACTTCATCTCCCTGGGTATAACTTTTGTGGACCTGGTACCAAACTACAACAACGTCTCGCTAGAGGTGATCGTGGTATTACTCCGTTAGATAAAGCGTGTGGAAAGCATGATATAGCTTATCACGAACACGATAATCTCGATAGTCGTCACGCAGCTGATCTCGAACAACAATTAGCTGCTCAGAAACGAATAAAAGACGCTCCTCCTCTTGGAAGACTCGCAGCTTGGGGTGTAGCAGCAATCATGCGTCGAAAACAACAATTTGGAATGGGTGTGAATAAATCATCGAGAAAGAGGAGGAAACGGAGAATTGCAGAGAAAATATCGAATCAGAGAGATTTACTTCTCGCTCAAAGAAGAGGGTTTTTACCTGCCCTGGGCATGTTAGGAACTATTGCATCCTCAGCTGGAGGTGCAGCGAACGTGATAAAGTTGATAAGTACTATGAGAACGAATCGTAAACAGCTTGATGAAATGAAACGTCATGATAAAGTTTCAGAAAGTCGTGGAATGTATCTCAATCCTTACCCTCGCAACAAGAGAGGTGGTTCGTTGAAGAAGGAAAAAAGTCGGTCGACGAAGAGGAGGAAGGAGGAAAAAGTGAAAAGCGTTCGAGGGATGAGCGGAGGAGAACTTCTGAGAGCTGCTCGTGAAATACCCCATTTTAGAGGTGTTTTCTCACGTCAAACTCTTCCTCAACCACCCGCTAGATTGAATGAATCTTTCATCGTGAATTTAGATGATGTAAATGGGAGAGGTACTCATTGGGTTGCTGTTATCAGGAATGGGAATAATATATATTATTTCAATAGTTTTTGGCATCTGAAACCACCAGTTGAGCTCGTTGATTATTAGTTATCAAGTTCTCCTAATTGTAAGATTCATTTTAATCAAGCCCAGGGACAGACTTATGCGCAGAGTAATTGTGGACAACTATGTTTAGATTTTCTCAAGAAAATGTATAAAATACTAGAACCGAGTGATTGAGCTCCAGTCATGTCTTACACTTTCACGTTATCAGGTGTGTCGTCAGAGTTTGACCAAATCATTAAGCCTCCTGTTCGTTGTGATGATGAGAAAAAGGTTCACGAATTGGAATTAACCAACTTCATGACATATGATATTATTCCAAATATCGATGAAAATAACAATGGATTTGATTTTGATGAAGACGAAGTTATCGAAATCCCTGTTGGATCTCACAAATTATCAGATATAAACGATTTCTACGTGGAGCAATAGCGCTTCATTCACAAGTTAGGAGAGCTAAGTCCCCTCGACGATAAGAGGATTATCCAATTATTGTGAGAGGTAGTTGTAACAAGTGTAAAACAGAACTGTTCCCACATTACGGTATTGATTTTACGGATCCGAATAATATAGGATCTGTTTTGGAATTCTACGAGGAGGAAACTGAAAAGGGAAGAAAATTGGAAGACTTCCAATGGCATGAATCTTCATCAGAAATCAATATTATAAACACCGATTGGATAAGGATTGAGTGTAATTTAACAACGAACTCATACGTCAACGATTCTCTTTCACACATTATTTATGAATTCATGCCAGACGTAGAAGTTGGTTATAAGATTTGTGGAGTACCGTCAAGTGTTATTTATCTACCTATTACTACAAACTGTATCGACAATATTTCTGTAAGAATTTGCGCTCAAGATAGAAAACTATTCAATTTTCGTAACGAGAGAGTTGTATTGAAATTACATTTGAGAGAAAGGGAAAAATGAGTAGGGGGAGATAATTGTATATAACAGAGCTGTAACTAACCAACCCTCTCAGTTGGGAACGATATCAAGACCTACGCGTGTGAAATCTACAAGAATTCCTCTGTCTAAAAAGAGTATACTGTTTTCACGTTCTCTTGGATCCAAGGTGTTCAAAAGTGGCTGGCAAAAATGATCCTCTGGACATCCTCTCTCAACTAGCGACGGATGAGAGGATCACAAAAAAGGTTTTAAGAAAATACAATGCTACTACATCCATGGATTTGGATAAAAACGATATGATACAGATTGAAATCAATTCTAAAGATTCTCATATCCTACCACGTGAGAGTTATTCATATATTCGAGGCTACATTACTTTCGATATAGGAGGATCAATTGAGCTCTCGAATTTCTTATTCTCTGAAGTAAGATATAACTTGAATGGAAAGGAGATTGACGCGATCAAGAATGTTGGTATAGTTACAACACTTGAAAATCACATATGTCTCAGTCAAAGCCAAGAGAAAAGTTGCTCGAATGTAGGATGGAACTTGGGACACTATTCAGTGAAAAATAATTACACTTTCAACTTTTCTTCACCGTTCAATAAATTGTTAGGTTTTTGCGAACACTTTCATGGTATCATTGCCATTGCTGATCATGAACTGATACTGACTCGATCGAGAAACGAGTAGTTGTTACAGAAGATCAGTGTATGCCAGAAATTAAGCTGACAAAGATTCAATGGCATGTTCATCATATGTTTTTGAATGACCTCGAATGACACGTTTGAAAATGCTTCAAACTCTTGAGACTGGTATTCTACTCTCCATAGCATTTAGAAGTTAGGAATTGGTAGAATGGGCGACTCTTCCTGAGAATACGAATCAACTCGTATGGCCGATTGAAGTACGAATAAATTGGGAAGACTTTGATATGTTATTCTCGGTGTGCACACTTCACGGCAGGGTAATGAGACGAAGCATAGCGTAGAGTTTGATTATTGTAAACTTTACAATTGTGAGCTTTATCTAAATGATCAACAATATCCATATGAGCATTTGAACGTTAATTGGAGAGATCAAAATGTAGCTGTTCTTTTTGATATGTCCAAATCATTCAGAAATACTCATCACAATTCAAATGAGAACTGTGTCCTATTCTCGAAAACACAATTTGGACAAATTACTCCACTCGTAGTAATCGATTGCGTCCACCAAGACGAATCATTGAAAAGCGGAGTAGTAGACATTCGATTAGATCTTGAATTCAGAGAGAACATACCTAAAAATTGTAGCGCTTTCTTATTAATAATACACGATCGTATAATACAGTACAATCCATTCACAGATTTTGTATAAAAAGTGACCTAATGTAATCCTTTGCATCAAGGATGGATCGAAGAGATACTGTCGATTAAAGAAATGGGGAAGAGATGAATGTGATTGCTGTAGTGATGAGGAACCTGGATTCGATCGACCGATGGAATCAAATTTCCTCTTCATCGATCTTCAAGGATTCTACGTGAAGAATAGGTTCGTTCCAAATAAAATCGCAGTGTTGAACGAAGAATTCACAACGCTTCTCCCGAATCATGAAATCGTCCACTATCCTGTGAGCCCTCGATATGATTTCAAAACTCTTGCAATTAAGGATATGGATCACGTTTGTCATGCAGCAGATTATCAACATGGATAATTGTCGACTGATGGCGAAATTGATTGGGAGGATCGAATCGGACCATCGGAATAGGTGATTGAACAGGCACATTCGATATTTAGAATGACATATGTTGGTGTAAACTCCGACGATAAGAAATATTGGTTGAGTTAAATGTTACCGAAATGTTTCAAACAAAATTCGTCATATTGGTTGAAGAATATTTACAATGATTATGATATGACTCAACAATGTTATTATTCACCAAGTTATGAGTTTTCCGATTGTAAAAGTCATTTCAATAGCCAACATAAGGGTGTCCGTTATTTCCCAATATTTTTTAATCGACTTCTTCCACGACTAGGGATCTTTCTTATGGTTAGAAATGAATAAAGAATATTTTTTGGGATTTTTAAAAAAATTTTTAACCGTGCCTGTAGAGCCATGAAGTTTCCCATTTAAATAACACGGGATTTTGAAGAATAAATTTCAATTCGTGGGTTTTCTGGACCATCCTTTATTTTGGCTATCTAAGCCAACGTTTCGCCGATTTCACTATCGGCCTCTTCAGGG
>JAPYYZ010000923.1:0-21054 GCA_030522705.1 Eretmocerus eremicus
AAGTGCGAATCACTGTATAGGTCGGATGCGGGCCCCGGGAGATGAATCCCCGCGAAGCCCCCCCCCCCCTCCCCCCTGTATGGTTACCTCAGTGGGCGTGAGCCTGCATCGGCAGGCCGCCACATCTAAACCTTACGGTTGTAACTCTCGGTGTTGTCAGCGGTAGAGGTACCCATCTCTGGGTCGTCGCGTCTCACCTTCCCTCTTTCAAAGTCGCCTTCGGGATACCTTGTTTCATGGAGCCGCTGCGGGTGTGAAGTGTTTCGTGGATTGGTTGGTATGCTTGTTCGTTCAAAGCCCCCTCACCACGACAAGGTCATGCAGACCGTAGAGGGGGACATAGAATTTAATCAGATCATGGGAATACCACTAGATTCTTTTCATGAAATAACAGTATCAATCGCATCACATACGACGTCTTCGAGCTCTTGAACGTTCAAATACAGAATCAGGAAGTTGGTGCCCAACCTTCTGATACATGTTCACAGAAATCTGTTGTTTTCTATTCAGACTGTCCCATTTCATATATTATGTTATCAAAAATTTCGAATAATCATTTATCGGTACAATTAAATGTTCATCTACATCTAATAATCGAAGAAATGTTGAATCTCTAACATCATCAATACTCTTTCGTTTCGAATCGTATTCGTATCATTTGTTTATGAACCCAATAAATGAATCTTCGCCTAACAAGCTGCAGCACAGGTAGCATTTGTATTCGAATTACATTTCAATCGTGCAAGATGATCGAAAAAACGACGATTCCCACGTCGATAATCCGTCCGTATAAAATCTGGCATTGAGTTCGCCACCGACATATTTTTGGGGGTTGATAGGATACATCTTACGGAACGTTCCCCCACAAGTCTAAAACGAAAGGAAACGCATAAGGTGCCGGATAGGAAACCCCTCTGAGGGCATGGCCCGTGTTTTGGATCGCATGCACGGGATCGCCGGATGAAACGACGATTCCTACGTTAATAAAACGCCCGTATAAGATCTGGCATTCATTCTGCCAACGAGATTTTTTTGGAGTTGGAAGAAGATATCTTGAGGAACATTTTCTCTTGGATTAGAAAAAAGAAAAAGAAAAAATAACGATCTTTGCAAATTGGCCTCAAAGATAGACGTTTCCGCAAGAATGCTCAACTTCAAATGTCCGTAGCTCATTTGAAAAATGAGATATCGACTAGTTCAGGGTCGGAAATCGGAATTCTTTCTGAGGCCTACGAAACCCGATTCGCAGAATTTGATTATCTTCCATTTTGTTGAAGCTAGAGTGTTTCGAAGATAACGCAAAAATCGCTGGATTCCGACCCTAGTAATTGTCCCCTAGAAGTCTTTAGACTCGATAATTCCGCTATACACAACTTCTCCCTCGAAAGTAGAGGTGTTCATGAAAGAAATGCGCTGAAGAATGTTCAAAAAGATCAATCTGGGTCATAGATATGAGTTTCTGAAAATAGATCAAAAAGAGGCCCAAAATGGGCCTTCTTCACCCTAGGGCACGATAGGGGCCCGAAAAAAATCGAAAAAAAAATCTTTCGTACTATTTTCATATAGCACTATTGAGAGAGAATTCTTTCAGATTTTTTCTAGACCCCCCTGGTGACGGTATTCATTGAAATGCTCCGAAACGATCCATATATGAACTTATGTCTACAGATTTGTGATGACACTACCAAAAACCTTCGGTATTTGGCCGGAGGTGGCTTTCTCTCGTAAAATTCGCGTTTGTTTGGATCCCGTACTTGCAGAAGTTTGCTCAGACAGTGGTTTCGCGTTTAAACAAAAACCTATCCGTCCAAATACCAACTCCGAGGAGATGACAGACGGTTGCTCAAACAGTGATTTGGCTTTCAAAAACCAACCCATCCCTCTAAGTACCGATTCTGTGGCGATGACAGAAGATTGCTTGGACAGAAATGTCACCACAAATCTGTTTCTATGCACGATAAAAATCTCATCACAATTTCGGTTATATGTACAGGAAGCCCAAAAATCATGGCAACTGTTATCATAAGTCGGTTCATGTCATCATAATTCGGTTCAAGCGTATCGATACGTCATCCTAACTCTGCAGATGTGTATACACAGTACCGCGCAAAAATTTGTGAACGGTGGTATGGAAATTCTCTCTTGCTTCGAACGTCGATTGCTCGGGCCCGAATCAACGTAGAAGAATTGAATGAAAACCCATTTCGAAGATGAGGAAAATGCTCACTTCTTGTGGTTTTGGATTTTCCTTCCAGACCCTTCCTGGTTGCTCAAACAGCTGATGTAACGTCAATAATTTTGAAAGAAAAAGTTTTTACTCTATCAGCTGCCATTCAGACGCGGATGAAGATGGAAAAATCTCACAAACAGCATCTTAAAGGGCGTGAGAAATCCCATTCGCAATGATTCTCTGATATTCCTTCGTGTCTCTCCTGTGCGAGTGCCAGAGCAATAAAGAGCGTCGCTCTGGAATTTTCCTTAAAAATGACGAATAACGAACATCACAGAAACATTGTTTATGTGATGAATATTGAACTGTAAGAAGACATTTCCTATGATAATCCCCTTTTAGATTGATTGGAATTCCTAGAAATGAGAATATTTGTACATTATTGACAATTTCCGGTCCGTTATTCGTTTTTTCCTCCCAGAGGAATTTCAGAGCGACGCTCTTCATTGCACTGGCATTCGCGCAGGATTAATCCAAAATAATATTGAAAAATCATCGCGAATCATCTTTTTCTGCCTTTTGAGATTCTTCTTGTGGAATTGCTATATCATTATCCGCGTCTAAACGGCAGCTGATAGAGTAAAAATGTTCTCTCTCAAAATTCTTGAAATTACATCAGCTGTTTGAGCCACCAGGAAGGGCTGGAAAAAAATTCAGAACCACAGAGAGTGAGCATTTTTTCCCATCTTTAACATCTCTTCTCATCTTTCCCTTCTCTAAAATTCCTCTACGTTGACTGGGGCCCGAGCAATCGAAATTTGAAGCAAGAGAGAATTTCATAACACCATTCATGAATCTTTGCATGGTACTGTATAGATATGGGTTATGCTATCATCATATATTTTCAAGAATTGTGTACCTCTAGTCCTACTGCATCAAATTGAGTCTAGCTCGGTTCACTTTGAAGGTGATACTACTGGTTATTGAATGACATCCTTTTAAGAGTCTCCGAGATATGGGCATGCGCAGGAAAGCCTGATTATTGCATGGGAATTTGCTTCAGAAATGAGATGGAAAACGGGTATTCATGAAATTCATATCTCCGAGGGGAGACCTATATACAATCCCAAATTTTCTTCCCTGAGTTCAAGACACTCTGGAGAGTAATCCCCGAGATTTCCGAAATGATTGATGGAGGCAGAAAAATTTGGCAAGCTGGTCAAATTGGTCGAATTTCGAAAAATGTGAAACTCCCAACGGCTCTATCTCGGACCCGGTTGGACCTATTTGGACGTTCAAGAGTGGGAAATGGACGAAAGAAACTAGCTGAATCAGACTGGAAAGTATAAAGTTTGGCTCGGAATGCCAGCCATTTCGAGAGTGGTGGAAAATCGAGTAAAATTCGTTCCTCATCTCCAAGCACCAGACGAGCGGATTCCTATAGAAAGCTGAGGACGAACTTTTTCCTAAGAGTTCACGTGATAGCGGAAGAAACGCGATTTTGTAGACCTCTCGAAGAGGTTCGCAGCCGATTTGGCGAACTTCCGGAAAAGGGTCTGAATAGGCCTCTTTCGGGACTCCGGCACATTCTCCCGGAGGCCCAAAATTTGTTTTGGGCTCAAACTCAGACAAAGTGCTATCTTTGGTACCTCTTTCCATATGAAAAATTGGGGGGGGGGGGGGGGGGGGGGGGGGGTGCGCAACTGTTCTTGCTCACGCCATTCCATAATCAAAGTGTCAAAAAATAATTAGTCGTGGCCCCCTCTCTTCTTATCTTCACCGAACAAACACAAGCGTGTGAGGTCTGTGTGTAGATATATGGGTTAGGCATCCAAGCAACGAGTTCCGACGCGCGAGACCGCTCCGAAATCGTTTTGACGCAAACTTAGAAATTCCCTCCGTCGATGAGTTGCGCTTCTTGCATCTCCTCCCATAACGCACCTCCCGCACTCCAAGAAATGCCTCTGTCATATTTCAAACCCAACAGCCACAATCAAACGTGCATTCCGCATCTCCCTTCCCTAGGGAACGCGACGGGAAATTTCCCGTTTATGGAACACCGTAGCCGCATCTCTCCCTGTTTGCATACGTGGAACTCAGCGATCGCGTTTCACAGCTTCGTAAAGACTCGTCCACGTAGGTGAAACTGCGAACGACAAGTTCACTACATGTGACGCGCGCGAGTGTACGTTCCCCTATGTTCACCCAGCAACGTACGCTCCACGACACGTTTGAACTTAATGAAACTCCAGCGTACCATTTCAAAGGTGCACTATTTCTTGCCACACATGTGACGCAGAGTTAGAGTTTCCCCGACTGATGGTTGCGACATCCCGATGATATAAAAAGCTTGCATGTAAGATTTTGGGGGCAAGGGTTTTTTTTTCGGCAAAGTACGCGTACGCGCCGCGTGGCAGTTGAAGTGAGATAGTCCGCGCTCCGCGTCCGCTCTGTCTAGACAAAGAGATGCGTGTGGTACATCGCGAGTGAAGTCATTGACATGTAACGATAAGGTGTAGATCGTGTGACTGATCTCGATCGAATTATTGTACGGGATGGCGGTCACAACGGGAACAGATTCAACCAATCTTGTCCTTTGACTTCACCCCTTCCCAAATAAAATGAAGCCTCTCCAAGGTCACGTCAAGGTTTCTGTCTGCATCTCCCGACAACGTGCTGATTCAACAGAGATTCTCTAGATTCTCTATGTACTGATTGATACAAGATTGTAGAAAGATTTGAGTGGAGATTGGTCCCCTCGAGGTCTTGCTCTTCCCCTGTGTTTCAAGACTTTTCCTTGAAGAGAAAAATCCTTCTACTTCGGAGGGTCCTATCGCGTTCTATGAGATTTTTGGAGAGTCGATTCATGATGAGCAACATCTCACTCCGTTTCTGGATTCATATACGCAAATGCAAAACTTTATGGATGTGACAATATCAGTGACTTGGTTCCTCCACGTCTTACACTACGAATGTGTGAGAGCGACTGCGAGGATGAATCTTTGTGGAGCTCGGCTTACTTAGCGTTACGCTATCGTGAATATGCGATGAATGATTGGTTCTCAGAAGTTGATTGGTTTCTTTGACTATCAAGACTTACTGGAGAGCGGCAATGGTGGATATTTGACTCATTTGTCAACGCAGCTCCAAATGAGAAACGCTGACTGCAAATTTTTGATTCATTTTGCGTGCAAATATCTTTTGTATCAAAAATCGCGGATGATTTACGCCATAGTAATGGAATGTTAGTTACTGTAAGAAATATTGTTGAATCCATTGTTGTTCATGAATATTCTCTCGGTTGATGTACAATTGTATCCTATCCTGTTAGGATATGAATCATATCTGTGCAATGCCTCCAATGTTTGGTGTCCTGCTTATCATTGCATGCGGTTATGTATTCAAAAACCAGTTCTATAGATACTTGAACAATCCAGAGACTTATGCTGTGACGTGGAAAATGATATTCCCAGCCCAGAATATTTATTTTATCGGATTTGGCCGTAAGATCGAGGTCCTACGCGCGCGAACGGCAATACGCCTCGTTATTTTCGGCAGCAGCCTCCTCTTTCACGGCCGACCTACCTCTGGACCTGGAAAAGCGGAAGAGGGGGGAAGGGGCAAATGCGCAAAATGACACTCGCAAAATTTATAACTTCAACAAAACCCGCCTATATCCTGAAATTTTTTCTTCTACGCAGCGATACATAAGATTCCATCTATAGGATATTCACGCGAAAATGTTTTCCAAAAGAAGATACAATAGATTCCATTCACGACAATATTTACGCACTCACTCTCGGCCACGCGCGCTACCTGGCCGTATTCCGGCCAGCTTGACCAGCGACAAGGAGACTCTGCTCCAAAAACTACAACGTCCAGAATGGCCGCCAAACGACGCTCACGGCCCACGCGACGCCACTTGAGGCCAAAATGGCCAACCGACCGGCTCAGCTCACGCCGAGCAACAGGTTCTCGCCGCACGTGCGAGTTGCAGTGGACCGACGTTGTCCCTGGACTCCTCAACCATTTTCGACCCGGTACTCACGACCACGATGCGGCCCTACCCTGCGCCCGTCTCGTCGGAAACGTCTCGGCCCGCGATACTAAGTCCGCATACCGCCTACTGGGTGTCTCGGCCACCACGTGCACTAACTCTCACGGCCTTCTCCGCGACGCGGCAGAGACTCCAGGGCTCAACTGTGCCTCGGCCAAGTTTGGGACAACGCGCACACACAACACAGCCCCCGGAGTCCGTCTCGGCCAGGGCTCAACGACGCCCAAACCCGACGCGCGAGGCTCTCCGAGGGATCCGCGACCAGAGAGAAATTCAATATCAGCAGGCCCACTCACCGTTCGACATCTTCTTCCTGGGCGATCCTTGGATAATTATGGCTCCTCTCGGCCTCAGCAGCTTCCTCTCTCTCTGAATATGCTCGCCACAGACTCCTGGGGTTGTGCGAGGCGCATTGCTCCAAACTCGAGCTCGAGCAAAAGCGGCGGGTCAACACGTGTGTACTGCACTGGCTCTGAACTCGAAGTGGCGAAATGCCCGGCCTCCGTCTTCCGCCCGCATTAATTTCTTCTCTTGGCCAGCTCGACCTGATTGGCCATTGTAATTCGGAAGTCTAGTTCTGAATCTAGGGACTCTAGTGCGCGCCAAGCTTGATTGCGCGTGAAGTGAGAGCGAGAGACACGAGGGAGAATCAAGAGAATTGCAGCGAGCCGTCTGGTATTCGTGAATACGGCCCTGCTGCGGATTTGCTTCCTACTCGGCCGTTGCCTCCACCAGAACATGCTCTCTCACATATACCACGGCTCACTGTGCGCGGAGGCATCGCGCAGTCCATCTCCACCTGGCCTGCATGTGCATTACGGCGAGAGCTAATACACGGCCAAGTATACCTATCTCTACTTTTGCACGTCCAAATATACCTATATCTGCTCTTTCCTGGCCGTGGTATACCTACAGATACTCCTGCACGGCCGGATTATACTCCGAGATGCACTTGCACGGCCGAAGTATACCTATGTATTCTACTATCTTAGCCTCTGAGGGCTCTCGGCCGATGTGCACACACATACATGCACATACAAAAGCGTCGGCTGCTCATAATTTCCCCAGCAGCCGCTGTCCGGGTGTCGATTCGGATCTTCGGCTCACCAGGTGACTGTGATCAGGCCCGCCTGTAAATCCCCGGAATGGCCGTGGCGCAGCGCCGGCTCGGCCACGCGCAGCAGCTAGCCGTCTGCTGGGCTATGCACCGCGTGAGCTCGTCGCCGTCGGCGTCTTCTTCACGGCCAACCGCGTGCCCGTGGGCCGGGTTGGGGCTCGGTGTCCGTGAGCACCCGCCCTTAAGCCTCCGCAACCGGATGTAAGTGTGTGCGGTGCGCGAGGGCCCTGTGGGCGCGAGCAGCAAGGGACCCGCACCGCCTAACCTCTGCGGTCGGTGCTCGTCGTCCCCGAGGCTGCAGCGGATGGGCTAGGCAGCCGAGATGGCGAGCAGCCCGGAGGAGGCGTGACCTTGCTCCGGCGACCCGGTGGCTGATGTTGCCGTCCACTCCCCGGCCCCGCGGCCGTGATCATGATCGCCCAGCGACCGGGCGATGCGTACGTGTGTGTGCGCGCGCGTAATCAGCTGTTGCTGCATGCGCCCGGGTGTGCGGCTCCGCGGCCTGCACGGCACCCGAGCGCGTCGGCCTCCTTCGTCGCCCGTGGTGCGCGAGCACCCGGGTTGGCCTACCGCGTTTCGGCCCTTACCGAGGATCGTGGAGATGCGAGGGTGGGGTGTCGCGATCTACCTCCGCTACGTCTGTTCGTGTCCCCGGCCTCCCGGCCGTTGCATCTCCGCCGCCGGGTCAGCACCTCGGGGAAAAGTAATACATGTAAATAACTTATCCTGAGGTAAGCTGGTCCAGGCGGCGGCGAGAGATTGTGTGGCTGCGACGGTCTCACCGTCGCAATGCATATCCAGTTTTCAAGGCTCAAGCTCAAAAACAAACACCCGTGGATCTTATTTCATCTATCTACTCCGTGGGAAAACGTGTTATTATTTTTTAACTCGTGCCTTCAAGTATTCAAGAGTCACCGCTGTCTCTTTGTCATCTCAAATAGTGTAGAATCACATGTGCAGAATCTTGTTCAAGATCATTGATGTGCCTTGACTGTTTTTCCAAATTTTTTCCTTCCGCCAAAAGACGCTAGTTCGGTGGCAATGCTCATATGTATATGAATTTGAGAATAACCAACGTTCCCGTCTAATGGCTCGAGAAGTGATAACTGCATTGGAAGATACCATTTAGATCGAACTTTCAATCTGCATAAGTTCCGCGAAATCAAACGAAGAATGGATAATTGAATCACTCAGTTTTTGGTGGTTGATTACACAGTTCAATGTTCCATATGATTGTGAATTAGAGCGGATGAGATCATCAAAATTGACAATCGTAGCCACTTCAAGATGATTCCTGACTTAGATTATGAGAGTAGATTGAAAGATTCCACATGAGACCATCATCACATACCATATATGCCTAGAATAGTGGTTGACGATGTGTTGATGGAAGTACAAAAGTTCGCGAGTGCGATGGTTTTCCCATATTTGGAGCAAAGCGTTCGGAATGAGATTGGAGATAGAAGAACGAGAGATACATGTGGATCGGCTGAGGTTTTTCTGACGATTATGGATTCCCGTTCAAGAATCTTTTGACTTAGCACAAGAACATTGAAGCGAACAAGAATGTCCGGGAGCTCGATAGGCCAGAAAACGTTGATGTCGGTCAAGGAATGATTTTGGTTATCTACAGCAGATTTGGAATTTGGATCAAATATGGACCAATGTTACATTGTGCATGTCCCGATCAGAGACTCTGATGAAAGTACTAGAATTTCCTGGATTATCCGAGTTGATAGATAAGAAATCGAATGACCCGAAGTTGCAACCACATGACAAGGTATCCGCTCGTAGGGAAGGAGAGGCGTGGAAGAATAATTATAACAGTGAGGGCAGGATAATACACCCGATTGTTGTTTTTCGTCGATGGTTTTCAGCCCGGTAGCAGTCTCGAAAGTTCAGCGCCATCACAAAAGTTGAACGGTGCCTTTTTTCCTCTTCCATTCTAGCCGGATCACATGGGGAATAAAAATCATATGGTCTTCCTAGTGCCCATTTCTAACCTGCTTAGTTGCGAATTATATTCTGTCTTGGAAAATGGTAAGTTCCTCATCTCTACTCACTTTGGAGGTGGAGAGACGTGAAAAAGGCGAAGGTTTGAGGAAATTTCCTTCCGCATCTTATTCGTTTTGTCAAATTTGGGATGATACGGAGATGAAATTCCTACGGTATTTTGTTTTAGAGACACTCGAGTATTCATTGAAAATTTTCCAGATTTGTCGAATGAATGGATTTTGAGCTATGCCGAGAATATCGCAAGATTTGAAAATTAACTATGTCGTCTATAGACAACATCTGGAGTGAGGGGATTGAGTCTGAATATCGGTCATAGTTGAGTAATGTTGCAATACTAGATAGAATCGTCAATGAGCGTAATGAGTTGAGTGGCGATGGATTAGAAATCCAAACTTCATCGAGGATAAAAAGGATTCTCTCCCAGTTATCATTCATTATGTGTGATGATTTAGCTTTTCAATAGGTCTATGGATCCTATTGTTATTTTGTATCTCTCAGATATGGCAAGATCTATCCGGCTACATCAAAGATGTGCAGAGGAATGTGCGAGCCGGATGATGATCTTATTAGGATTCAAGAATGGTACCAAGAGCTGGTTGAACAACCCTCCGCATTGAGGCCAGTCCGCAGTGTTCTATTCTACTCATCGAGTGGATCGGAGCATATGGTTGCAAATGTCTTACTAGCTCGATTTCTATAGAAAAGCATGTCTTTTCCAGATAATTTAAGATAGTCAGCTGATTCTGTAGATAATTCCCGATCGATTGAATTTTGGAGCATCCTGAAATGCGCTTTTGTTGTCAATTCTGTTCCGAATTACGGATCGAATATTTCTACAAATGTCGGTGATTGGAAACACATCTCAGGCTTAGAGTTAGCAGTTCCGAACTTTCTATCTTACAAACCATTCGAATCATTGCTCGGTGCAACAATTCGTGGAAAAGTCGTGTTAGGCAACGAAATAAATGGTGGTGACCTTGAGCCTATTGCTACCAAAACATCATTCGGTTGGATGATTTCTGGTAATACTTCCGCTGGTGATAGTTTTCTCAGTCAGAATCTGATTTCTCATCTCATACCTAATGAGAGGCTGGACGATCAGCTACAGAATTTTTGGAGAGAGGAGGAAGTAGTTGCTAGGCAGAAACTTTTGACCCCAGACGAGCGAGAATGCGAGGATCTCTTCGTCAAAACACATTCGCAAGCCCCGGATGGAAAATACGTTGTACGTTTACCTTTTAAAAATTCTGCTACTGATCTTCTGAGCAAATTGGGGGCTACGCGTTTTGTCGCAGAAAAATCCCTCTATGCTCTTGAGCGCAGATTCTCTAGGAATCCTTAATTCGAGGAAGCGTATTGTGCTTTCGTGAGAGAGTACGCTAAACTTGAACACATGGTACAAGCCGAAAACTCTGACATTTTGAAGGACCACGTAAAGTGTGTCTTTCTTCCACATCACGGGGTCTACAAGGAGTCTAGCTTGACCATCAAATTACGCACTGTTTTCAATGGTTCGTGTCAAATCGATGATCTTCCACTCAATGATCTGTTGCATATTAGACCAGACCTCCTCCCTGAATCATTTGACATCATACTGAAGTGGCGACGATACAGATTCGTATTTACTACTGACATTTTCAAAATGTTCAGACAAATTTGGGTGGACTCACGCGATGTCCATTTGCAATCCTTACTATGGAGAGAGAGCGAACAGCTACGCATTTTGACTCTTCATCTACTAACGATAGTGTATGGGATGCGTAGCTTTGTTTTCTTAGCTATTAGAACTGTGCGACAAGTAGCTCTGGATCATGGATCTGAGTTTCCCCTAGCAGTTGAGATCATAAATGAGGGAAGTTTCATGGATGACTTTGCATCTGGCACTTAAACTATCGAGGAAACGAAGCTGAAGATGACGCATCTTACGGAATTGCTCAAAGTGGGCGGCTTCTCCTTGAGCAAATGAACTCCGAACTCTAAAGAGTTCAGTACTTTCATCGAATGCCATAATACTGATACCAAATCTTTCCACGGCAAGTTGGTTTCCACTGCCGTACTAGGTATACAGTGGCAGACAAATGATGATTGTTCATACTTCAAAGTCGAGCAAGATATACTTCCACTGGGGTTGACAAAAAAGTCGTTTTTTCTTACATTTCCCGACTCTTCGACGCAATGGGCTGGCTAGCCTCAATACTTATTCAAGCAAAGATTTTGATGCAAAAACTTTGGTTGATGAAGATTGGTTGGGACGGGGAAATCCCTCAGAACCTTGCTCTTGAATTCAGAGAGAGGAGAGATGACTTGAAAAATTTAGATAAATTCAGAATCCCTCGTTGGATTGAGTACACCTTGGATACTAAAATTCTTGAGATTCACGGTTTTGCCGATGCTTCATCCCTAGCATGTGGCGCCGTTCTATATCTACGCATCGGTTGCGATGGCAGAGCTCTCGTTTCACTTCAGGCCGCTAAGACCAAGGTAGCTCCAGTGAAAACCTTGTCCATACCAAGACTAGAGTTGATTCCAGCGCTTTCTCTAACGCAGCTAGTGCAAAGATACACAGAAGTTATGTACTTCATGAAGTGTGTAGTACACTTATACACTGATTCTCTCGATGTCCTATTCTGGCTGAGAGGTCACTCTTCGCGTTGAAACACTCTCGTGGCTAATCGTTGCTCTGCCATTCAGACAATGTCGCCACACGCTCATTGACACCATATTCGGTCCAAGAATAATCCAGCCGATTTGGCTCCTCGCAGAATGCTCACATCCGAACTTCTGCACTTTGATTTGTGGTGGCAAGTGCCGAAGGCCCTCTCGGACACCCTTCAACCATGGGCTACTGACATCCCCAGTATTGAAGTTGAACCACTAGAACAGCAATCAAGCTCGCATGCCAATGCTCTACGAAGAGTAGTCGATTTCGATGATGGGGATGAATGGCACCTAATCAATCAATTCTCAGTTCTAGAGAAAATTTTCAAGGTCACGGGGATCTGAATGAGATTCATTCGCAAAATTGCTCAAAGACTTAGACCACAGCTTCGAGAGGAAGTCCAGTCGCTAAAATATGAATTTCTTCAACGTGAGCTCAGTGACGTGCTATCTTTTTCAGTACAAGAGCTAGGAGATGCCAGGCTGTTTTGGGTATATCGCTTGCAGCGAGCACATTTCTCCCGGGAAATGAAGGATCTCGAAAATGGTAACCCTGTGAGGAACTCACAATTTGCTAAACTTGAACCTTTTTTAGATGGAAGGCTGCTCAGGATTGGCGGGCGATTGCGCAACTCTCTGCTAGACTACGAAGAAAAACACCCTTTGGTTTCACTACCTCAAGGTTTTCTCCTAAACATCGTTGTGAGAGAGATGCATGTGAAACTGCTCCACGCTGAAGTTACCTTAGGTAACCTCAGAAGACTATATTGGATCGTGAACGGCCGATCGAAGGTAGAAGATATAATTCATCAATGCGTTGTGTGCATCAGATACGGTGGTAAGGTCTGTCATCAGCTCATGGGCGACTTGCCTAGAGAGCGCGTTACTCCAGCTTTTCCTTTGAAAATTCCGGCGTTGACCACGCGGGTCCGATTAAAGTCAGACTAGTTGAGATGAGAGGTGAAGGCACGATGAAGGGCTATATTTCTGTTTTTATCTGCCTCAGCACAAAAGCGGTACACCTCGAACTCGTGGAGGATTACACCTCCGAAGCATTCGTCGCAGCCTTCAAGCGATTCACGGCAAGAAGAGGTCATTGTGCCACGCTGTGGAGCGACCATGAGACGAACTTCGTTGAAGTAGCAGCTGAATTGCCGCGGCGCTTCAAGCAAGCTTCGCCATCCGTATAACTGGCCACCGAGATCCTCGAATCTGAAGGGACAACTTGGGAATTTATTCCCCCAGCTACGCCTCATTGTGGAGGGATCTGGGAGGCAGCAGTGGAATTGGCTAAAGGACACTTGAGGGAGATTATCGGAGAGCGGATATTTACGTTTATTGAGCTCACCACCCTGCTGTGTCAGGTGGAGGCATGCCTCAATTCTTGTCCGTTTCGTCCTCTTCGCGATGATGCGACTGATTATGATGTTCTGACACCTAGCCATTTCCTCATACAGCGATCTTCCTATATGATTCCAGAACCCTCTGCATTAGGCCAAAAGATACCCGTTGGCCGTAGATGGAACATACTCACGCAAATGGCTCAAGAATTCTGGCAGCGCTGGTCAAATGAATACTTGACCGAACTGCATCGTCGGAACCGATGGTCAGAAGAGTCGCAGTCATTCAAAGTTGAGGACCCCGTTCTGATTTGTGATGACTGCCCTGCTCCATCCAAATGGCCAATCGGTCGCGTGATTCAGATATTTCCTGGCGAAGGCGGATTGGTGAGGGTCGCCGAAATCAAGATCGCTCACTCAACCTTTGATCGACACGTCGTCAAACTCATCAGGCTCGTGAAGAGCGAAGACTAAGAAGAATGTTTTCATTATCTTCTATGCTGGAGATTCCAGATTTTTCCTTCCTCAAACTTCGAATAATATCACTAATCTTCTGATGATGAATTCGATTGGGAATTTTATTTTCAAGATGTTTTCGTTGAATTTCATCGTTATTTCATTTTGTTTCCCAATTGATATTTTATACCATCTAAATGACTTGGTAGTTTCTTTTGTTTCAAGATACATAACAAAGTTTGTGCGTTCTCATTCAAAAGATTGGGTTCTGGATTTCAGCCCATTGCAAGGGCTAATATGTTATCAATCTTTGAATATATCGTTCTCAAGATTTGAACTACTATACATTGTTTGTAATCTTGATAACGAGGTGGGTGGGATGTTCACGCGTCTTGTGATATATAGCATACTCTCGCGCACTCATAACTTCTCTTCCGAGCTTTCTGTATATATGTACTACACTCTCTCCCTACCATAGTCGCCCGGGCGCGTTTATCAACCGTCCTGCTCACATTCAGTCACTTCTCATCCATTCTCATTCCGCTGCATACGACACATTAGAGTCAACCGTCTCAGCGCCCACCTCGCGCATATTCAACTCGTTCTAATTGAATAAACTTGAGTCTTCAATTACTAGAGTTTTGCATTCAATTACCGCTTCCACACTCTCCGCTAAACAACTATGGAATGAACTCTATCCAGAGTCAATGCTCTCGGTTTTGGAACTTTCTCCCTCTCGACATCCGGCAAGCACCAATTTTGTCGCATTTTGAAGGGGCAGTGAGAGATTCCTTGTTGACACAACCCCCACAAAGGATTGATGGGGACGCCGGGTACTTTTTCGATCTATGAGGGCTTTTCTCTTCATTTTGTCTTGAGTGAACTGTGCGTGACCTCTCGTCGCGTGGATTCTCTATCTATGATATTCATTTCAGCCCTTGTAGTCATCTGTGTTCTTGGCTTTGGGTGATATGACTAGTCACATCTGTGATAATATTAATATCCTTGACCGGATGATCCATTTTTCCTCGCATATGTGTACATTTTGTATATGGATTCAATCAACTTTCGCCATAGAGCAAGTGAAAGGGTATCTATCTATCTATCTCTCTCTTCCTTCGCGCTTTCCCGAAATTTTCGCGAATATCAGCTCGGGCCGGCTGTAGCTATTCACACCGCTGAAGGAATGCGGGGATATTTCAAGGACTAGTGGATCCTCTCACAATATCTGCGTCTATCAATTTCTGTAACTCCTCGTGCATAGTTTTCTTCATTTTATCTGATACCGGAGAATATCTTTGCTCCACTGGACGAGCCCCCTGTGAGAGTTTTATCTCGTATCCAATAAGATCGGTCGCTTGCAAAATTTTCCTATTCTTGTCTTGGCGGGGCAAAAATTCGTCTAAAACTCTCTCACATCAATATTTCTTGTGATTGCTTGGATCTCTTAAACCTGAATCTGTAGACTCTGACCTTTTCGCGTTTCCATCGCGTGAATTGGAACTTTGACTTTCTCGTGTTCCAATCGGGGATGGTTCAGAAGTAAATCCCTCTGTGTCCTTGAGGTCCGCGAATGTATAATCGTCACCATCGCCTAGTATATGCATCCCAAAAAATCGAAAAAACTCTGGTCCCAAAATGAGATCGAGGGGAAATGTTGGCACGCTAAGTATCGACATATTCTTGCTGATCCCAGCTATCTCCAGGGGAGTGATCAATTCCCCGGCTACCTCTTCCAGCTCTCCATTTGCAATTTGGGCGTATAGAAAGTTGGAGGGTTGGAGTTCGATGCTCATCTTCTCCGTTACTTCTCGATACTCTTCACCGATCACTGAACGAGTGGCGCGCGGTGCCTGTGTCCAATAATCCTCTCATTAATATTGCACCCTCGCGAAGCGTAATCCAATAGCGAGGGTAATTGACTGGCTTTGTGGTATCAGGGATTCTGAGTATCCGTAACGCGTTGATATTCGAAATTTTCCCGTCTTTTTGAGCTAGTGACTCGCCAGCCTTGCAACTTTTTGAGACCTGTGAGGACATGGCTGACGTAATGGTCTCAATGACGTAGCCGTGTTCGCGTTTCCCGCACCTACTGACGCTGGTTCCGCTGTATTCGTGTTTGTATTCGTCGGCTGAATCGTGTTAGTGGGGGCAACTTGCTGATTTTGTGATAACTGTTGACCTTGGGTCTGATAATTATTACAATAGCCATTATTATAATAAGTATTATAGCCTCTGCCACGAACATGGCCTCGATTTCTACCTCCCCAGTTTCCTCCACAACTCCCTCTCCAGTTCCCTCTATCCCCATTGAAATTTCTATCATCTCCAAAATTGTTCTGATTCGCGTTGAACTCACGCGGAGGGAATTTTTGCCGGTTGGGGTTATTTTGGGGATTTTTGGGTGGTTGCTCATTCCGCGGGGCTTGTGGCTGGCCATTTCCACCGTTCCAGTTGCCTCCTTCTCCACCATTATTCCAATTTCGACCACTGCGACGCCTATAACCTTGGCCATTATTTTGACTTCCGTTCTGCGCGTTATTCGGGATCGCGTTCTGATATGACTCTTTTGGGAGTAACTCATCACGTCATTTCTGCATTCCTGCAGCTACGAGATCTGCAATGTCGCCGATTGTTGTTACCTCAACCGTCGCGACATCTGAAACCTTTCTCTCTGCGTCTGATTTTTTGTCCGACTCGGATGTCTGTTCCGCATTGTTTTTGTTGTTATTTTGTGTATTGTTTCTATTCTAGTGAGAGTTATTGGGCTCTTCTCCGTATTCCTCCGTACTTTGTGACGCAGCCTGATTCTTACTCGCATCAGAAGCTTCCCCGGGTTCGGTAGCTTGTCTCGAAAATTTCTGAATATTCACCATTAGATACCATCTCATGAGAGAAAGGAATTCTTTTCGCATATCATAATAGATGCGTTCTCCTGGCTCTTTTTCTGGTGGAGGTTTCGGTATTTCGTTAAAAATCAGTCGCATTGCCGTGATATACATGTGAACTAGCTTCTCATCCTTCTATAACCGCGCGCGCGCTTCGTCGGCAAGATTCTCAGAATATCTTTCGTCCTGATGAAGTGTTCGAAAAGATGCTATCGCGTCTTGCCACGTGCGCCATTTCCTGCCACACAATCGATACAGATCCAGAGCTGGCCGATTCAAAAGGACCACGACTGCGCGTGAATTATCCTGCTCGGACATGCCTGCCCCACACGATGTCCTTCTACTTTGATGAAAAATTCCTCCAAGCTTCGATTTGGCGAGCCACTCGAATTCAAATTCCAAGATTTAACTGTTTTTGTCCAATCTCTGAACCTATTACCCGAAATCCTCACGCTGCTATCATCAGATAAGCGGGCTCTTCTGGACTGGAATTTTGTGAATTATGTGGATGCGCTACCTCGATCTGGCGCGTCAAATTGTTGCTCAGCCTTGGCAACTCCGGATGAGGCTGCCCAATTTGGTCCTGGAGGATTTCGAAATCCTCTTCGTCGGACTCTTGGCCCGATTCATCGGCGTTTGCCGCGGCTATTCCACCTCGCGCGTGTTTTGGGTACGCGCCCTGCTGCTGAGGCTGTTCCGCGAGCAGCGTCTTATGTAGCTGCTCTCGCAACATTCCGCTGCGGAGCTCCTGTTTGTGCATGTTCATATTGGGCTCATGGTCTATGTCTGCGTTATTTGCGTTCGATGTACGCGTATTGCTTTGGAAACGCGTAGTCTGATCGAAGATATTCTGTTAAGTGATTTCCGCTTCTTCTCGATTTCGACAATTCGACGCGCCCCAACGTCGCAAAATCTCAATAGGCACCTTATATGTGGCCCCGTTTTCATCTATGAAAGAAACAAATCCCGTTGAATTCGCATTTGGGGAAGGGGGGGGGGGTGATCGGCTGCGTATCGTCAAACTGTCCGCTACGTCGCGTCCGGTTGCTATCCCTCGTCCTTCCAAAAGGCGATCTATCCAATTCTCCAGCAAGAGACTGTCTGCGCATCCATGGTCTTCGAATCGTCACGTTTCGGAGATTGATGCCTTCAGTTACTGTCCTTAAGAACGAATCGTCCTCCTCGTAACGATTCAGGATCGACCGTTCACTCGCACCGGCCTCTGTGAAATTCATCATATATTCGCGTAACGCGTCATTTCTCGCTTTCTCCAATTCGGCCAGGTTTGGAGGTACTGGTCAAAATCGGTTCTATTATACTCGCCTCCTAGACGTCCACGTACACGACCGATTCTCACCCTCTTCGGGCCTTTTGTTAAGAGTAATAAGTCACTCAACGCGTTATCAAGCTCTTCATCTGTGATGTTATTCAAGAAATCGTCGATCAGGTGCCGCGTGATATCGTGGTAAGACGTCATCCTACGCGATTATAGTTTGAATTCGTTGTGAAATCATTCTTCATGCAGCTCTCAAATTAGATAAGCCAGAATAACTTTGAATTACATCCGTTTATTCGCTATTCTGTGGACAAAGACCCTATATGCGAGAAGAAACCGAGTTTTTTCTGATGTTATTCTCAGCGTTGTCTGCGGATGAATTACTCTCTGAATCCTATTTAATCTGTTATCTCATGAAAGTTGGTCGGTCGCGAACGGAAATGTGCACGAAGGATTCTCGTTTGGCTCATCTTCTGTCTGAGTATATTTGGCTCAACCGCCTAGCAACGTTTCTGAGCAATCGAGAATCTTCCTCGTGCACTGTTTACGTCCGCGAAGCTTCATTTTTGAGTGCGCACTCACACACACTACTTATGAACTACGCGAAAGGTACTCGAATCTGCGATCGCGCGTTCACTGATCGAAGATAAATTCTATGTGCTGCGATTCTCATATCGCGTCAAAGTACTTGTCTCTATTTACCATGATTCGAAACTGAATTAATACTATGAAAGCTGAGAAATGTTACGGCGGTACTAGATTTTCTGCCTCCCCCCCCCTCCCCCCCAGGCCCCCTTCGTATATGTGTGGGTTGTATGTGTGCGAACCGGAGACGCCGCGCGATCAACGCGCGCTCCTGCGTGTGTGTATCGTGTGTCGGTATGTGTGTTCGTTCTTGAAATTGTCGCGTTGAACGTATGTTATGGTGTGTTATTATGCGATTTTTGTTTTGTAGTGTGTTTTTGAGGTCTGACGCTTTGCTTCTCGTTCGGACCCCCTCTCGGCCAGGCACGCTGCTGGCGTCTGAGTTGACCGATTGTAGAGCACTGCCGTTCTCGGAATGCCGACCTCCGGTTGACCCTTGAATCCCACAAGGTCCGACGTAGATCCTCGCGTTGGAACTGCGTGCCGAGTTCCCGAGGTTACGTTTTTCCATGTGAAGGATTCTTCGGGCGCTCCTTGTGGTATGTGGCGATGTGTGTGAATATGATATATATTATATATATTTCATATTCTCAAATAATTTTATTCTAATTTCTTTTTGAATTTATTCTTATAAATATATATATATGTGGATTACAATGTATTTGTTTTTGGAATACATACGAAGAATATATTTGGTGCGAGTGTTTTTTGTGTATCGTGTCGTCAAAGTAGTCTGTTGATGTGTACGTTGTCGTATTGAGATCGGTGAGTATATATGTGAGTATATATCTATATATACGAATACTTCAAATTTTCTACAAATATTTATATATGTTTTATGTGGAATTTCTGATCTATTCAACAATAGTATATGAATAAAATTTGAATCAGCTGTCGAGTTTGTTTGTAAGTCTATTTAATGCTATATTATGATAATTTTTAAAATTCTATTTTTCTCTTTATATTTTCATTGAGTATTAACGTTAGTGATCTGAGAAAAAGTTCGGTCGTCAGTGTGACTGTCCGTTATCTTCAAGCGCCTCAAGCAACATGATGCAATGACGCCTTCTCCGAGGAGTGGCGAGTGCGTTAGCGTCAAGGTTGACTTTAAGATCTATATGTCGGTCGTCTGATTTCACTACGATGTAGATTACTGAAGTAAAAGTGGATGAGCTCCAGAATGATTCCAATTCCACGGTAATGTATCCGAGTCCTCGTGATATTTTACCGTGGAATTCGGAATTCATTTGGACCACATTCGAATTTTACAATAGGAATATACATCTGAATAATGATTTTAGTATTGGAAGAATTTGATCCGATGATGAAATGTTTGATGTGATAATAAATAAAAATATATGAAGATGTATGGATGTTTTATTCTTATGAATAGTTGTATTGATTGTGTTGTATGTATTTTGTTGTCTTTATGGAGTTACGGAATATATGGTTCTTTTATGGTGAAGTATGATTGTGAATGTGGTATTAGTTAGTGCTATTAGTATTTCGAGATTTTGTTAGGATACTGGAATTCCATTGAATATGAATAAGTTGGGAATTTTTAATTATTTGTCGAGTCTGTTTGTTTGTGTATATAATAATTGATTGATGTTATTTTTTAATTGATAATTCCTTCTTCTTATTCTTTTTATGTTTTATTGGCAATATATGATAATGATTTGAGAGCAAGTTCTGTTTTCAGTTTGGCTGTATGTTATCTTTAAGCGCCTCAAGCAACATGATGCAATGACGCCTTCTCTTAGGAGTGGCGAGTGCACCAGTGTCAAAGTTGACTTTAAAATCTATTCGTCGGTCGTTTGATTCCACTACAATGTGGATTCCTGAAGTAAAAGTGAATGTGTTCTAGAATGATTCCAATTTCACGGTAACGTATTCGAGTCCTCGTGATATTTTACTGTGGATTTCGGAATTCATTTGGAATACATTCGAAGTTTTCATCAAGAATCTACATCTGAACGAAGAATTGAGTTTGCAATATGTTTGATATTAATGTCAAACACTGAATAATATAATATGATGCAATTCGTTACGAATTAGGAATTGTGATGTGATGTATATGTTTGTGTGTTTTGTTGATGGTCCTTGTTATGGAATGTTATGGAATGTATTTGGTTGTAATATGAGTGTAATTTATTGTGGTAATGGTATTTATGTCAGTTATTCCATCGATGGATATATATATATATATATATATGTAAATAAATTCATTTGTTTTTTCTATATATGGCAGAAAATATCCTGATATATCTATTTATAACTATCATATGTTTAGAATTGTCTATGGTCGAATTTAGTAGATTTACACAGGTATTAATAGGGAACCCGCATGGTCGAGCTAAAAAAAATCTGATCTGTGTAACCGATAGTAGGGATAATTAGATGAATTTCTGCTAAAACAGAATAATTTTAA